>JAVIWC010004654.1:0-53438 GCA_031894815.1 Creontiades dilutus
TGGATAAATTCCTGACTTTTTTTTTTCTTTTTTTTTCGGTGGCAGGTGAGGAAATCTTTGAGATCCTTAGTTGGAAATCGGATCTCCTAAGATACCCAAAAGGGACCGCACTTTGGGTTATGTGGGATTCAAACCCACTAAAACCTCACCTTCCATTTCCCACGACGGAACTCAGCCTGGAACTGTTTGACACATTACTTCAGGCTGGTTCTAGGGAGGGATATGTTACTCCTCTCGGTCCGTGTCCTCTCTACTTTATTTTTAGGATCTTTTCAGAAAAGGATGCAACGGCGGTCCAGTTCTGTTCACGCTCAAGCATTTTACTTAGAATACATTCTGGTCTCATGTCCTGAGGTGATATCTCCAGTGTCTGCTGAAGCCAACTTCTGTTGGCAGCCCAGTATTCACATTTGAAGAACGTGTGGAACACATCGTCATCATCCTGTTCCTTGCAGTACGGGCACGCTGGGTCATCCACTTTCCCCATCCTATGCAAGTAGGCGTAGAAGAGTCCATGGCCTGAGAGGAACTGAGTCACGAAAAAGTTCACCTCCCCATGCGATCTGTTTATCCACGTGTCGATACAGGGTATTAAGCGTGCAGTCCATCTTCCTCGGTGTTCTGCTATCCACATCTCCTGCCAGTTAGCCATCGTGCGCTGCCGCTCTTCCTTGGCAACTGTGCTTTTATTTAATTCCCCTTTTCTGTCGAACTTACGCTTCCGTTCATGCGCCATGAGTTGTATTGGGATGACTCCCGCAATAACAAGTATGGCTGGTTCCGACACAGTCCTGTATGCACAGGCGATCCGTAGTGCTCCTCTTCGTTGTACTGCTACCATTCTCTTGCGGTAATAGGCGACGTTCAAGGCGTCTGCCCACACCTCCGCGCCATACAAGAGAATAGATTGGACCACGCTCATCATCAGACGACGCTTGCATGGTCTTGGCCCATTCATGTTTCGCATAAGGTGGCTGAGAGCTGTAGTTTTCTGCGCTGCTTTGTCCGCTGCTTTTTTAATTTGTTCCCAGAATGTAATTTTTGTATCTAATGTAACTCCTAGATATGTAACAGTTTGTTTGCTAGTGACCTCTGTGCCCTCAATTTGCACTGGGATAATAGTGGGGATTCGCTTTCTAGTAAAAACAACTACTTCCGTTTTGGCAGCTGCTAAAGTCAACATATGATCCTCCATCCACCTGGTGATTTTCGTCATGACTTGGTTCAGTTTACTCTGGGCCATTTCTGTGGTTCTAGCCAAAATCACCGCCGCAATATCATCTGCATATCCAATGAGGTAGCAGTTTTCAGGCATCTCCAATTTTAGGACACTGTCGTATGATGCATTCCAGAGCTGAGGACCCAAGACTGATCCCTGGGCGGCTCCTGCAGTGATCTCTTTCTCTCTTTCTCCTTGGGCTGTCTCATAGACCAGGGTTCGATTTTTGAGGTAGCTGTCCATGACTGTTAACAGATAATGTGGGATTTTAAATGAAGTATCCAGAGACTCTAGCATATCGGACCATCTAGCAGAATTAAAAGCATTTTTAACATCGAGGGTCACTAGCATAGCCAGATTCCTCGTGTACCTGCTCCCGCTTTGAGTTTTTCTCAGGGTGTCCACTACATCTGCCAGCGCATGAGCGGTGGAGCGGCCTTTCCGAAATCCATATTGTCTCGGGGATAGATCCCCTGATTCTGCTATTGCTGGGAGTAAGCGAAGCAGCAGGAGCTTCTCATACCCTTTTCCTGCAGTGTCTAGCATGCATAATGGCCTCCAAGAGGAAGGAGAGCTTGGGTTAGCCTTCCCTTTTGGAAGAAGTACGAGGCGGGCTTTTTTCCACGTATTGCTAATGATCCCTTCTCTTAGACATGAATTGTAGATCCTCAGTAACAGGCTTGGGCAGACCTCTGCAGCTATTTTAAGCACCTCGGAGGGTATTTTGTCGGGTCTGGGGGTTTTCTTGTTTTTCAGGGCTCTTACTGCTTTCTTTAGTTCCTCTTCAGAGAACAGGAGAGAATCAGCTACTTCCACTGGTAAATAATTGTTGTGTGTTGGAGGGTGAGTTGGGAAGAGTCCATCAACAATAAGGTTCATCTCTTCTTCATTCATGGGTTTCTGGGATCCCGATGTTTTGAGTTTCCCAGTTACTATCTTGTAGCCTCGGCCCCATGTGTCAATGTTCACTTCTTCGATGATAGCTTTCCAGCAGTCTGCTTTACTTTTGTTGATTGCATGGCGCAGTCTTTTTCTAGCCTCTGTGTACTCTGTCTGGGTCAATTGCCAGTTTTCTCTTCGTCTGCTCCTCTGGGCTCTTCGCCTTAGTTGGTTACAGGTCTTCCTGAGTTTTGCAATTTCCTCATTCCACCAGTAGACTGGGAGTTTAGAAGTTGACAGGAGGCTCATCTTAGAAATGGTGGCCAGAACAGGGTTGATACTACTGAATGAAGGCAACACACCTACTTTCCATCGCCCAGGACAAAGGGGAACTATTCCAGATATATCCTTTGCCTCAGAAAGCTCTGCCAGGAAAATTAGTAATTGGCAGGTTATTGACGATTACACAGGAAGTGACCACCAGTACATAACTTTCCAGTTTCAACCATCAAACCAGGAGAGATGTCATCAAAGGTACGTCAGTAGAAAAGTTATTGGATGGAGCTTGGCCAAGATGGACCGTGAGACTATGGTAACAGCCCTACAGGAAGGAAATCGATTACTTGCTGAACGGGAACTAAGTAATGGGGACAATGTAAATGCAGAAATGATAGTTAGCCAAACAATGCAGATCCTTGCCAATGCCTGTGATGCATCGATGCCAAAAAAAATTCCTGACCTTAAGGCAGTTATCACTGGAATGGGAGATTTTTTCACGAAAAATGCAAGAGACCGGTTTTTGAGGTTGGACATTGTTGATGAGGCCAGCAGCTGTACTAGGTTTTTTGTTTGACTGATTACCTCGAGTTCTGACCTTTTCCCCACTGAGATTCGTTGGCTTTGACTCCAAATTCTGTTGACTGTCTTCGCTGGAGAAAGTTTCCCTAGCCAACATCCTTCCCTCTTATTCTCCAACTTCACGCCTAAGAAAAGCAAGGAGTAACTTCATTCTGTCTGGTTTCGCTGGTAGTGCTTCGGGGATGACGTCACCTTGAGCAGAAACTGGCGTTTTACATTCCTTCTTCCAATCCTTCAAGACCGAATCTGGAAGTGCTGATTCGACAAGTGAGGTCAAAAAATAGGTAAACTTATCGCTAGTCAAACCCAATGTAACCAACGCATTCAGTTCAGTGGATAATCGATCGTATAGTGAACGCAGAGTAAGTTTATGACCGTCCCTGGCCTGAATAAGGACGAGTTTGAGAAGTTCCCTAACATATAGATCGATTAAAAGATCTTTCCTACCAAATCTCGACTTGAGTTGGTCGATGGCTTTGGAATAGTTCTCGGGCAACGAAAACTTTCCATAAGCTCCCGCGCGGGAGATTTTTCTTTTGTATACAGTAGTAAATACTGGAATTTCGTGGAATCGTCGTATTCGTCACTTATGTGTATACGTTCGAAAATTGCCCAAAAAGGAATCCATTCCCGCAAGCTACCATCGAACTCCCTGGAAACGAGTTTGGGTAACCTCAGGTCCTTATTTTTCCTAAAAATTGAGACGGAACCTACGGGCCTAGCGTCTAATCTCTCGTGGTTTATCTGGACGGCTGTTTCGTGTTCTTGTTTCTCTGCCAAAAGACTGATGTATTTATCACGATATTCCTCAACGGCATCGAATTCTTTCGTTATTTCCTCCTCCGACTCCTCGCACAAAAATAATGGATCGCTTACCTTACTGTCGAGGTTGAAAAGACGAGAGGCCTTGTCCTCCAACTTGGCGTACTCTTCCAAGGTCTCCGAGTATCTTCCTTCGCTAAGATATTTTCCGATGACATTCGTCACAATGGTAAAAAACCTTCGAAGTTGGGTTCTTCCACCACGAAGTCGTTTGAGACTCAGTTTTGCTGTTTCCAAGTCGGTCATGTCGGAGTTGTTTTCACCGTCCCCACAAGGGATGCCACAAATGTCGTAAATATACGGATTAATAGGATGGTGAATTTTTTAAAGCAAACACCGATACGCACTAGAAATACTGAGCTTTTATTATTTTGGAAAAATAACTGAGGAGAGACGAAAGAAAATTTAAATATCACGGACGAACAAAAAAACTACCCCGTAGTTCATAGAAACCAAAAGTAAACTAAATTGGCGCGCAAGCGCTCAAAAACATTTAAGGCGTCAAAATGGAGTGACCGCTCAAGTTCAAATGTTCACGACACTTAAGTTGACATTGTCTGTTCCCAATTTGACATTCGGTTCCTAAAGTTGACATTGGTATAACTTGATTGATAGGTAGACGGGTCGTTTCTCATGAAGCTAACAGCTGAAATGGCCCTGCAAAATTTCTTTAAAATAATTTCAAAATCATTATTTATCGCAAAAAATCGTTAACAATCGAAATCGGGTTTTCATTGCTAATAGCATTGCGAAAACATCCGTTGGCCTTGTAAATATATTAAAAGTAAAAAATATACTCCTGTTAATAAACCTTTCTCTTCCTCTTTCATTTAAATGAGCTAAAACGCTGCAAATTCTTTCACTGGGGTTTATTATTAAATTTCATTCATTTGGCTAGCATTCATAATTTGAATTTCTACTAAGCTTTGGAGTGTGCGTGTTTCACAGGTGATAGAGCGATTATTGAATTTCAGGAGGCACACAAAATTTGTGTCATATTTAATATGATCAACTGATCAACCCAAATAGGTATTTTGGTTGTTGTGAACCGATTAACGTGATCTATGCATATCTCGTTTCAGGAGATCAGTATAAATATTTTGCAAATTTATTTTTCATTTTGGTACATGCAAGAAAAAGGGGGAGGTGACGGAGCATGGATCTTCATAAACGACAAAATACTAATAATTGTTCAACTTCGCAATATAATTTCTCAACAAGAACAAAAAATACCCCGTTGCAATTTTTATACGTTGTTAAGTAACTATCATTTAATAAAATAAATTACTGGCTCAAGGGGAGGAGAGGTATGTAACATTTTCAAATGTCGATTGTTTGTTTTCAGGAAAGATCATTACAATCCGGGGATGGTTCGAAAAGGGAATTTGGTGGCAACTTCCACTTGTCCACGGGCTTCTATTTGCAATTTTTTTGGATAATGGGATTATTGGGCGATCATAGGATGGTCGATTGATTAGAGTTACCTACCTCTCGTCATTAAAATTTCATTATATCTCGACACTCTTAGAATATTTTTTTTCCTTTATAGATTTTTATCGTTCTAATGTTTTTTCCACGTTACTGTTTTCGAAGGAAACTACCTTGCATTAAAAACTGATCGATTATTTATTGCTTTCTTTCACCAATATGTAGCTACTCAAAATTCACAAGAATTGTAAAGTAAACAATCACTTGCTCCATTTCGTTCTTTCAATTCAAAAAACCAACAAAATTCACTTTTTTGACTTTTTTTGTGACGATAACTTTGTGAAATTTTATTTGTGTTCTCAAATTTCTACAAAACAAAATTTCAATCAAAATTTCTATAGGATTAAAGTGTTGTGAGGAAATGAAGATATAAAGTTTGATTGGGTGCATGTCAATTCCACCGATCGGTGGTCAATTCCACTGGTGTCTAATTCGACCGCTTAAAGTAACCTGGTCAATTCCACCGGGTCTTCTCAGGTATGAAAAATACAGCAATCTCCCTCTCTTTTTGTTTTTGACAAATATATGCATATATTTACAATTGCAATCAATCAAATATTAGAATATTAGATGCCGTTGTATGTCTAGTAGAGCAGAGACGAATACAAATATGTTGGGATGGGAAGATGAAAAATGTTTGGCCAGGTGTGCGTGAAATGATTCACATGCGTTTGATACACCTCCATTTGACTTCACCCGTTGCCAAAACATACTGACGGTAGAACTTACATTTATTGTAAGTGCCCAGCGGTCATCGGTGGAATAAACACCTCATTATTGACGAACTGTGCTAATCCGGTGGAATTGAACCCTGCCCGTTTGATTGTGGAGTATGATGGAAGTTTGGTTCCCAATATGTAACAACGAACCATTGGCATAAGTATTGGTTAGATTTGAAAGATCTGAGATAATTTTCTAATTAGACCACTGTTCTTAATCGAACGAAAAAAGCATTTGAACGGATTGACTACTCCATTCTCTCTCCCTTTTATGAATCTTTTTTCTCTTTTGTTGAAACAAATGGTGACCCTCTTTCTCAACAAGTAAGGGATTTTCAGGCTCTTTCACTTGACCGAAAGGGATGAACCAACATTTGAATGTCTCAATTAGTAAAATATTGTTGAAGGATAAATCTTTTTGTTTGTTGAAATACTTTTCAGACTCCAAAAGTTTTGGAGTTATTATTCGGCTGAACGTCAAGCATTTTACCTTTTGGCAAAACCAAATATAATTATTGCAGAGTGCTCACAAGGATAGCCTAACAACTTTCCCATTTTACCTATATCTACATCTAAAAATCATCGAGAACTTTCCTTCTCTCTGTTCTTCCCCTTCACCTCTCTGATTAAAATTGCCAAAATTCTTCTTCCTACAGTTCCATTCAAATGAATTGAGTTAAATGGCAGCCTGCGGATGTCAAGCTTTTTTTTGTGTCGTTCTTACTCTCATGTGACCAATTATGAACCTTTTCATTGCGGGATTTTTGTTGTTCTCCAATGAATTGAATCACCCAAAAAGCCATAAAGCGCGAACAAGATCATAACAACTCAATGAGTAACCTAATTAGAACGAGTCAGAACAACTGAATATGGAGGTAACGTGTTGGAGTCTCTTGTCTCTGTTTAGCTCTTATCCACCCAAGTAGGGAATAACCTTGTTAATCCCTCACACAAATAAATAAATGAAAAAATAAAATAATATAAGTCGTTTCATTTCTTTCGGGTCCACCACCTTTATAAGGAATTACTAAATAAAACGTATTACTAAGAAACGCATGTATTACTTTCTCCTTTTTTTCAATCCTTTCATTTTTGGCGTGGGTGTTCTCCCATGTCGCCAAAACCACATTATATCAAGTAAATCACAAAATCAGTAAATGTGTTACTTGAAATATTACTGACAACTCAATTTTAACATTGGAGTACTCCTTACTTAAGGAATGAAGAAGTAAAATGAAAATTGGCCCTCTTTTGATGTTCAGAGGAAAATCAATCTCTTTTTCAGCACATCTCAGAAAGGTAAAAAGCATCATATAGGTTGTTCTCTCCTTTTTCTTCAACAAAGATGTTGCAGATATTTCTGGGTCTTGCAGCAGTGAGAACAATTTTCTGATTCGATCGTATTTTTTACACTCTATCAACATATGCTCCCCATCCTCCGAGGTTCCGCATTCCTCACAGAGTTGTGAATTTGCGAATCGGTGTAGGAATAGAGTCCTAATGAACAATCCATGTCCCGTTCTCAACTTAATGAGAGTTTAAAGTTTCCGTCTTCAAAGTTCACATTTTCTGAAGTGTACTGTTGACGTAATGGTGAAATGAAAGTAACCTTTTTCGAGGGAGTTCAACTCGTTGGCTACCTGCCATTCTTTATCATAATCTTTTTGATCTGGGTCTCGATGTCACCGACAGGAATAAATGTTGGTAAGTCCGACGTTATGTCAAAGTACACGCGTTTTTGGAACATTGCTCGGCATTTTTGGGAAGACCTATGTGTTTCCCGCTTTTTATATGATCACATTATAAACATATTTATATCAACAATTGCAGCATGTTTTTTGATAGGTAGTGATTCGTTAAAAGTTAGCTGGGAATTTGAGCAAGTGCGAGATTCGCTAGAATGAATGGGCTAGCTAGTTCCCACCACGACATCGAATTTAACATTTTTTGGGTTTGTTACAAAAGAGAGGTTTGTTAGAAAAAAGGGAAACAATGAGGATCCATTACTGTTACCCCCTCCATTCCTACGCCCTACAGAAAAATACAAATTGCACAATTATGCAAGAATTAGGGTCGAACAAAAAAAGTTTCTAAATCAAAAAATTCAGGTGAAAATGTTGAAGAAATAACGAATTCACCTCATTCACTTCATTCTCCCCTTTCACATTGAAAATTGAATGAACTAGAGAGAAAAAGAAATTTTCCTAAAGAGATAAGAAAAAAAAGACATTCGGCCCAATCCCCTTCCTTCCCCCAACACCCCTCCATTCCTTCTCATGTTAGTGAAATTTCCAAGGTTTGTTGCACAACGAGACTTAAATTGAGAATTATAGCCTGATTACCACCGACAAAAATTTGTCTCACACACTCACGGTTTCTTCACGGATTCGGTCGTAGAGTGATGTGAAACGGATTTTACTATTTTTTTCCCACTATTTTGTTTAGGTTAGCCCCTCTTTGGCAATTCTAATTGGCGGTCCTCTACTGACTAAGCATTGCCTCAGAGGGACGTCCTAAAAACGACTGTCAAATGAAGTTTTTCCTCCCCCACGGTTGTCCATTATGCAGGGGAAGGTATAGGTTCTACTGGAGACACGATGAGAATGAAACAGTTGGAGTGACGAGCCGTGTCACTCTCACTTGTGGAAAACATGTACCTACTTGTTTACTCATGAGCCCCGCGCTTATTCCGCTCATTTTTGTTATTTCGTCCGATAAAAGTGTATATTCTCTTACTTCTCAACTAATAATTGACACAGTCTCATACAGGAATTAGCATTTGTCGGCATGACTTTCGTGCCCTTAAAAACCCCAATGTGAGCACCATCTGAGTTTCCTAAACTCGGGATCTTGCTCCTCCTTATTTTCTACTACCATTCTAGAGACTATAACAATAGCAAAATTCATAATTCAGTTCCGTAGACCGATTGGCCACTACAGCACCTCAGCTGATCCCAAAGATTACACCAATGAACAAAAATTCTTACAAATCCCTTTCATTGATATGAAGCAAAAGCTGATATCAAAATGCCTACAATGGTGCACTATACTGTACATGAACTATACTGTGATCATTAAAAAGTAACTAATTTTTTCAAACAGAAAAATTAACCAATATTTTGGAGTACGTTCCAGCTTACTATTCAATAACTTTCCTGCGGTTTTTTGTGTTTTTCATTCATTAAATTTGCTGGATTAGTTCGTAGGAAAAATAGTGCCGAACCTTAAAAATGTTTCTAGGCCTTAAATGAGATTCTAGGTGGAAAAACAAGAAGAGTGAGGCCCCAAGCTTAGGTAATGTACCTCTAACTACGGCTAATGTACATAATATGTTGTTATATTATACCAATTACAAGGAATGGAGGTCAGGTATCAACTAAGCACCTTCGAGTATAATTTCGTTCCTAATTGATCTAACGTGCTGAATTATAAACGGAGCTTTTCATGGCAAGGAGATTTGACAAAACAAGATATGGAGAAGAGAGATGCCGAGGTTAGATGATGCATCCCAATAAACGTAGGATGTACAGAAATCAGTGATTTACACGGAAGGATTATTCTAACGCAGAAATAATAAGTCTCTATGTAAAAATTTGTAGCGTTTTTAAATTTCCTTAGAATCTGAAAAAATTTAATAGCGGTCCGAAGGTAAAATATCTACAATATCCTGGCTGTTGGGTTTAGGAATAAAAAACATTACTCGTAGATCAATATGAGACGATGGATGTTGGACAATACGCTGATAAATCCGAAAATACCGATGCAAACGACGACAGCTCCGAATACAATGACCGTTGTTGCGACGGGGGATATCTGCCAAAGACAAAGTGCAACATGTTAGAGCTTACTACATAATTAAAGTTTCAAAGCACACGAGAATGATTTAATGAAATCGGTTATTTAACCACCTGGAGGAATTAAAGCATTGAGGTCTTCTCTGCCTTTCCCCAAGGTATAGTCATGCACAAATTACTCAACACAGTCAAACTTATCGGTAAGTTGTGCCAGCATAACAGGGCCATCTCTTTGTCCGGTTTTCACCATGAACATAATTATAAACACTTGTAAATATTAGAAGACCACAGCCAGTATTTCCTTTTTCAGCTTATTCAAAGGTAGATTTAGCATTTCACTGTCTCAAAACTGACCCTATCGATCAATTCAACCTTATTTGTTTTCAATTTATATAAAATAGATAGGAGATGAAATAAATGAATTTGAGACTAAATAACGAACTTATTTTGGTTAAGAAAGTGAGATTTTCTTAATAAACAGCGGAGGAAAGTGAAAGGAAAATGGGGGAAAAGTCTATGGGTGCTCAACTATTTTAGGCTATGATTCTAAACCAATTTTCACGATTCTAGTTTTATTCGTTCTCATTCGGTCAAGTTGTGCAACAAACCTAGGAGATTTTGCTTTTGCTAGTACGAAAGCGAAATGGGGGTTAACAGCCAATCCTTTCAGTTGGTGCTCAAGCGAGAGTTCTCCGAACCGATACATGCTATTTTTTTTCTTCAATTAAGACTTTATTAACTGATTTATTGATAAGTTTTTTGATTTATTCTCATTTTTATTTCTAACTATTGTATTATCCTCTTCATTGACTAGTCAAAACTTTTCACTGTTGCTGCATTGGAACAAGGGAATCCAGGATGATTCATATTTGCTATTAGAAACCCATCATCAGGACATCCCTGTAACATTTGCATTAGTACCTACTTCAATCACTTTCATTTAATATTTCCCAAACCACAAAACTGCTATTTTATTTTTTCGAGACAAACGAGTTCCTGCCAAATGGTCACTAGACGAAGAAGAAATCCACTTCAAGCCACAAAATTCTGTAGACTGTGGATACCCGGAGGTTGAAGATGTGATCATATCCGTCTGCTATTTCCTTCAATATTCTCATTACTCGACAGTTTTTGCTCAGCTTTTCCTCGTTTTATTTATTTATTTTATTTATTTATAAGAAACGGGTCAAGCCCAGTTACATAAATTACAGATTATAATCGAAAATAAACATTCAATAATGAAAACAATGATAAATATACATTAATAACAGGAACATAAAGATCAACAGCATCAAAAAAGGACTAAAAAGCGTAAACAAAGAACGAATGCAGATATTAAATTTTCTAAATAGTTTTATGGCTCAATATGGACTTGATAGATGAGATGGGGTCGGCAAAAAAATCAAAACCGTGCACCGAACACAACACATTGGCCTCCCTAGGCATTCGGAGAAGAGGGCGGTGGGGGAGATAGTTCCTGCTGGCGAATGGGACAAAAAACAATGCAGGATTCCTCGTGCGGTGTCCTGGGGCCGAGAAACCGACAGTTGACAGGAGGCCAGGGCAGTCAATGTCTCCATTAACCAGCCGGTAATAAAATTTAATGTCCGCAGAGAGTCTCCGTGAGACCAGAGGAACCAAGCCGCTACGCCGATACAGCTCATCGTAGTTGACCATGAACCCATCTCGAGGCACTCCGATCCTGAACCCAAAGAAACGGAGGAAGCACCTTTGCACTCGCTCCAGCCTGTGGCGATGAATCTCGTAGTACGGGGACCAAACAACGCTGCAATATTCGAGAATGGGTAGCACGATCGTCCGGTAAAGCAGCACCAATGCAGATGGGTCGCTGAAGTCTCGAGAAGCACGCTTCAAAAAACCCAGTGCTCTCATCCCTTTTACACAGACCGCGTCAATGTGGGCTGAGAAATCCAGTTCCGGATCGAGTACAACAATCTCTGTTTTATAATCTCTGTTTTTCTCCCTGTTTTACACTTTTCTTATTGCGACCTTCTTCCTTACCACTCTTACACTTATTATTATATACGACCAACATTGTCTTTTTGGAAGACGAAGTTCGCAACACAGGAGGTTGACAACACTGCAAAATTTGATGTGATCGAACGGGTGTGTGGATTATCTTTGACCGTTTATCACATTACCATTGGAGTGTCTTTGACGACACTACATTAATGAATGTTTACAGTTATCATACCATAAGCAAGTGCTCAATTTTATATCACAGGGCTGGCCTGAGAAATGTCCGAATGATCGGATCAAACCATTCTTCGAACGTCGATTGTCAATATCCTCTCGAAAAGGAGTCATATTACTGGATGATTACCGAGTAATTGTGCCACAAACCTTGCAGCCGCAAGTACTTAAGCTACTCCATACTGGACACTGGGGAATCGTTCGAATGAAGCAAATGAGTCGACGACATTGTTGGTGAAGCCAAATGGATAAAGATCTAGAGCGTGTGGTTAAAACCTGTCAGTCGTGTCAGGCTGTGCAACCTAATCCCCCAAAACAGCTACAGAGTTGGCCCAAGGCAGAGAAAGCATGGGAACGAGTTCACATAGATTTGGCTGCTTTCCAGAATTCTATGTGGCTTATAATTGTGGATGCTTATTCAAATTTCCCATTCATTACACTCATGAAGTCAACCACATCGTATGCTATAATCACTGCCTTGAAGTGTGTCTTTCTAATGGAAGGTCCCCCGGAAACATTAGTATCAGACAATGGGCCACAATTCGTGTCAGAAGAATTCGAAAGCTTTTGCATGAGTGCTGGCATGAAGCATCTTACAACTGCCCCATTCCATCCTGCCTCCAACGGAGAAGCGGAACGATGGGTGCGCACTTTCAAAGAGGGGATGAAGAAGGCATTGGCAGATGGTGCCACCAGTCAAGCCGAGGCTTTGAACACTTTGCTGTTTTCCTACAGGACCACTCCAGGACAAGTTGGCAAATCCCCAGCCGAGTTATTACATGGCCGACAACCAAGGACAGCTTTGGCATTATTGACCCCAAGAAAAGAGGCAGGTTCCCTCCCTAGTGAAGGGTGTTCTAAATTCCAAATTGGAGAAAGAGTACAAGTGAGATTTTTCACAGGATCGCCATGGGAAGTAGGTACCGTAATTAGGCAACACGGTAGAATGATGTACCATTTGAACACTGCAAGAGGAAAAGTTCGACGCCATCAAAACCAGCTTCGAAAGTCTTATGTTGAAACACAGCCCACAGGGATCTTGCGCAGAAGTTTGGAGACAGAGTTTCCCTGGGCGGAAGAACCAGCCACTGGCCGACAGAAACACCATACTGCTACTTCACAGTTACACCAAACTGATTGGGAACAGGGAAATTTACGTGAGGGCACTTATCCTGAGCAACCTCGCAGAAGGAGAAGAGTAACTTTTCACCCAGACGTCCTTCGTCGGTCTACCAGGAGCCGCCGGCCGCCGGACCGCTACGTACCTTGACTTTAAATAGGAAGGGAGGAATGGAGTGTCTTTGACGACACTACATTAATGAATGTTTACAGTTATCATACCATAAGGTTTTGTTTATATCAACAACAAAAAGTTCAGTCGCGAATATGCTTTTAATTATTACAGTTCAGTATTAATTCCGTTCACGACTTTTCATTTGTAAACATTTCAACCATACTCAACATTTTGCTCGTGACGTTGTTTCTATCAACGAGAAGACGATAGAAATCATAACAAACAACTGGATCAAACCTCACGATATCAGCAAGAACGGGAGACATTCAACAGTTGATTTACATCAATTCATTCCGCGGATGCCCTCACTCAAACTTAAATTTTTTAGGTAATGCCGTTGACATGATACATTCTACACCCAGAAAAAGAAAAAAGTTTTAATTATGTAGGTTTTATTCCCTTTAAAAAAAAATCCTCAAGTCTACTAGAAAATACACGTTTTTTTTTTGCATAAAATCTCAATTTCCTCAGAAAGTTCCCTCTAAAACCTAAAATTGAATATACCACTGGAAAGCTGAGACTTTTGCGCATTTTTTAAGCTTTCAGGCTCAAACCTATCATTAAAACTAAGAGTGACTAATGGGCCATTAAAAAAAGAAGGTTTTTCGAAATTTGACAAAATTTACTTTTCAGGCTCATTTTAACCCTTTAAAAAATTATTATTAAAGACTGAGACGATAGATAATTTTATGCTCTTCCAACGGCATACTTAGATTTGCAAATACTTCGCAAAAGCCGAAGTTACAGCTGTTTTAGTGACGTAAGTTCGAAAAAACGAAAAAATCTTAAAAGTGAAATAACTCAAAAACGAAGCCTCTAAAAAAAATCTCTAAGAAGCAATTTTTGTTGGAAACTAGTTGTAGAATACGGGTGCGAAGATTTTCGGATCATACGCTGTACACCCTGTATATATTTTACACTCGTAATAGGCGGAAATCCAGGGGTCGATTCTACAACTAATTTGCAACATTTTTTGTCCCCTAACTTCTTTCTTTTACTCCGCTAAAAATTCTACTTTTTTTATTTTTAAGATTTTCTTCGTGTTTTCGACCTTTCCTCACTAAAACGGCTATAACTCCCTTGTTCTGAAAGCAATCTCAAATCTGATGATACCTTTGGAAAGAGCATAAAATTTACTAATCGTTTGATGGAAAACGCAATTTTTGTATGTATTTTTAATTGGTAAAAAAATAGGCCAAAGTCTAAATTTTAAAATTATTTCGGAAATTACCATTTTTCAAGCTAATTGTTTGCCTGTAATTAATAGAGGTATCGTCGGGCACTCAACGGGAAAAACTTCCTAAAACTGTCAGCTTTCTAACGGTATAATTTTAAAAAAATGTTATAGGGAAGTTTTGGGAGAAAAACTGCGTTGAATGCAGAAAAAACGTGGTTTTGTCGGTCTAAATAAGTACACGTTTTTCCACAGATATCAGCTCCTTACGTTGGAAAATTTGAAATATTCAAGTACTTGATGTTATGAGAGGGGGGCAATAAATTTAAAAAATTCACTTCTTCGAGAAAAAAAAAAAAAAGTAAAGCAGGTTTTCGAAGTGCCCGCCTCCTTGCTGTTTGCATAGGCGGCATCTGTTGCTCACGTGATAGGTTTACCATTTCCCATTGTTAACTTGATTCACAGCATCACCAACGATCACCACAGAGAATCGAAATAAATTACTGAGGTATTTTAAATAACTTGTTCTAGAATACTGGAGTGCGGAATGCTGATGCAAAACGCGCACACCTAGCGAAAGGTCACGCGATCCGTGAGCAACAGATGCCGCCTATGCATACAGCAAGGAGACGGGCACTTCGAAAACCTGCTTTAATTTTTTTTTTTTTTTTTTAGAGAAGTGAATTTTTTTTTAATACAAAAGATTTGACATAAACAACTGCATTTTTATTGCCCCCCTATCATAACATCAAGTACTTGAATATTTCAAATTTTCCAACGTAAGAAGCTGATATCTGAGGAAAAACGTGGAATAACTCAAAAACGAAGCCTCTAAAAAAATCTCTAGGAGGCGCTTTTTGTTGAAAACTAGTTGTAGAATACGTGTGCGAAGATTTTCGGATCATACGCTGTACACCCTGTATGTAAAAAACGAACTTCGCGACGGTTCTACTGAATTATATGCAGATATTCACGAATTTGACATATAAAGAAGAAAGAGTATAGTTAATATTTCGGCGTATTGCCTTTTTCAAAACTTTTAGGAGAAACAAGAATGAATACAACAGGTTGTTGTGGAATTGGTTGCATTGGTAAACGATGCAAATTCTATCACTGGGGTTTACTATTCAAGGATTCATGATTTGAATCTGACTAAGCTTTGGAGTGTGAGTGTTTCACAGGTGACAGAGCGATTATTGAATTTCAGGAGATATGCATAGAGCCCTTAAATCGGTTCTCAACCAGAATACCTATTGTGATTGATCAGTTGATCATGTTTGTGTGCCTCCTGAAATTCAATAATCGCTCTATCACCTGTGAAACACGCACACTCCAAAGCTTAGTAGAAATTCAAATCATGAATCAATGAATAATAAACCCCAGTGAAAGAATTTACAGCGTTTTTTTCAAGAGCGATTATGATTGAAAAATATTTTATTTGAAAATTTTAAATTTCGTAAGACGGAGCATGCATATTAGAATGCTTCAACCCGTGTATCGGCTATAAACAGTTTTAGGAGTTCACTCCAGTATTCACATTCAATGCATCAATAGGTTACCGCAATCAAAACAAAAGAACAAAAAAAAAAACTCTCGTGTTTGTTTTGATAGCAGAAACCTAGTGATGTAGTGAAACTCGACGTTCGGTACACAAGGGGTCCTCGATGTCAACTCATTCTACCGACCCATCATAGAACCACCGCCGCCACATTTTGAAAATATTCCGATCTCACTAAATGGGGATTCCCCGTGTCGCTAAACGACAACGTAATTATTTCAAGTAGAATAGTGTTTGTGACGTATTCAGTGTAAACAACTTTTATTCACCTAAGGTGCGCCCGAGTTAAATACATAAGTATGAACCAATTAAGGTTTCTCAGGTTTTTTGTGACTTCTTCTGACTGAAAAAGAGGTACCTACTCAATCCGGGTAGAATGTTTTTTCAAAGAGTGCCAAGCAGCCACCCAGTGCCATCAAAAACTGTGTACGAAAGTGCACATAATTCATGTACGTAAAAAATGTAGCGAAGGGGGCAAGGTAGCGCGTAGCTATCCTTTGGTAAATCTATCGATGTGTGTTCGAATGTGTTCTGTCTAGTTTGCTAGTCTGGATGCTCGCTTCGCTCGCATCTCAAAAATAAAAGAATATCCTACATCAATCCTTCTAGTAAAGTATAGATCAGTTGGACAAATAGATCAGAATAAATCATTATGTTGGTAGTTGTATAGGAAGATGTCATAATTTCATCGAATCATTTGCGCTTTCGTGCCATACTAACAGTAGCGCTTTCTTACACAAGGCATCAAAATATATTTGCGCATTCGTACACCTGTCAAACATCGCGATTTGCGCTTTCGTATTCCACCGTGTATGTAATGTAATTTCCAACAGACTGAATTCCTCTCGAATAAACCTAGAAAGCTGATGTTCGGGAACTATTGGCTCTAGAGCCCTTAGTCCCACACCCATCATCCCTAAAAAAATCACAGATAAGTACTTACGTCCATTATAATTGTTATCGACATCAAATTAATTATACAGGTAATGCAAAGAGTATCGTGTTTTCTATCCTCTATCCTTTTTATCGTAACACCTGATTATATACATTTTTCAAGTGCCGATTCTTGGTACGACGGTCGGCGAATTGTTTATCAAAGATGTGACACTGCCACATCATATTCAATAAGATCGTAATAATAAATTTCAAAAATTGGAACCGGACGGACTAAGTATTTATAGGACGTAACATTCATTTTGCATCACAGCTGAAGGTAAACAATAGCAGGTTCAGATTGATAAGTGATAAGGATAAAAAAGCGAAGAGCTTCTCTGACTGCTTGGTGGAGTGCGCTGACGCCGAGGACCCCTTGTGTACCGAACGTCGAGTATGTAGTGAATGTGAATGCAAATGTTAGCACCATAAATCGGGCGAAGGGCTCATTCGATTCCTCATGAAAAGTTCTTCAAAAAAGTCCAAATTTAGGCCGCCTTGACCTTTTTTTGAGGTTTTTAGGGATTTTACAAAACTTTGACAACCCTTAAGGGGCACTTTAAATTAAGTGAGAGAGTTTGCTAAAGAAGTGGGGCGTTGTCGGACCAACATGGATTTTTCCTGAAAATTTCAGATTTTTTGCTCCAGCCGTTCGGGAGAAATCGTGAGTGCGGCGTACGGCGTACGGACGGAAAAATTTGTATTGCAGATTAGAGTTAGAATAAATCGGCCATTACTTCTTCCAATTTCCTTCCCGATCGCAAATTCAAAATTTCGTGATTTATTCCACTAGAGAGGTCCGTTAAACAATTGAGATCGAAGAAAAGAAGAGAAAATACAGCGTTAAGCACTATTACCCCCTCCATTCACCTCATTCCATAATTAAATTTGAAACCGTTTCGTTGGACACACTGTGTGGTTATTTGATTTTCTTTTGAGTAGTTTTTACTTCATGGTATTATATATTAAAATGAAGGCTACAAGTGAACTGTTAACTAATCTTATGAACAAACAAATTTCCAAATTACATACTATGTTAATTACTTATGAAGAGAATATAATTTTAACTTAATACAGGAAAATTAGAGCTGCTCTTCGGCGAATTAGAAAGTGCCTTTTTGTATTTCAAGTATTTTAAATTCAAGTATAACCGAATCAACAAATGGAATTAATGTAATAGCCGCGCCACATCATTATTGCCGCATTATCCGAGGTGGTACCGTTATGGTATACATTCGACTCAGACGTAGCGGCCAAGCACGGTCCCCCTTATTCTACGGTATTTTGCTCCCTTGTATCCGAGGCCGGGCCACATTGGTTCCTATCATACAACAAGACATAGAATGTGGTAACACAACAATTTCTGATCAGTGCGTATGTACACCAAACTTTGTACCCAAGGGTTTCAACACTATAACGTCTACCAATCCAAACACTACTGACTAGCAGACTGAGGCCGAAACATACGATAGAGGCTCTATGGGGAATCGTCACGATCCGTTGTGACATGAGGTAGAATGGGGCCAGCCTTTTCGACAGCAATACTAAAGGAAGAACAGTGAAACTCCACCCAGACTACCGATCCATTCATGGCCGTTTTTGACGACATGAAAGCCACCTCATTGAAGGACGTGACTCGCACTCCCAAACATTTAGAAGGACCTTCAAATAAAGAGAAGTTCACAGGTACTTAATAGATTGCATGTACTGTACGTAGGCCGCATGCTAAAAAGACAGGGTTGTGGTAGATCGCATTTTATAACACAGCACGCCGAGACGTAGACAACGGATTTCGGGTAGACCTTATACCATAATGATACCAGAGCAGACAAAAGTTTAAAAAAAATAAATAAATAAATGAAAAATAATTCCCTGTACATTAATAAACTGACCTCGGTGTTGAGATCGTCTTTCAGAGCGAGAGGCACTCCTTGTTGCGCCATATATCCGGCATAGATCATCCCACAGCCCAAAAGTATGATAATTCCATCCATTACGACGAACAGTAGGAATGCTACTTTTCTGTTCATGTCAGTGGACTCGCGGCCGAATTACAAAATACCAGGAACCGTTCTGCTGAAGTTTTCGCCCTTCATCATAGAAAATTTGATATACAGAACTGATTGATCGTGTATTTTACCAACGTTGAGCAATTTCGTGATCACTAATCAAGGAATATTCAATGTAGTACTTCTACATTGGATACAGTGGAAAATTCTACTTGTGTACATGCAGTGTTCGTTTCCTTCACTACACCTACGTAATCATAATTTCTCCGCGTTCAATAACAAAATGAATTTTGTGAGGTGAAAACATATTTCCCTACAATCCCTACCAGGGTATTCACCGAGTAAGGCTTGCAAAGTTTGATGCGGAGCAAACAGGAGCAGCTGCTAGTAGGTCCATAGAAGCATGTGCACCCATAAATCAGTAAACAAAAAATTAGAAACTCCCTCCGTTGAAGACTGGTCAAAACCTGTTGGAAACAAGGCACGAAGTAGAAATTCAGGGCTATGCGTGTGATGGATTTCGGAGGGAGCATCTGAACAACCAGTGCAGTTTTGCTAAAAGAAAAAAGAGATTTGTGGTCCCTGACTTCCTTAGTCTTGATTCCCTTCTCGAAACTTCGGGTAGGACAATTTGGTGATTTCCCTGTTTCGATGTCCCAAGAAAAATGCAGGAATTTTTACAAAGTTGCGATTGAATGGAAATAGGAACTGTTGCTTTAATTACTTTACAATTTCTGGAGGATGGACTGAGTTTTGTAAGCCATGAGATTTTTTGCCGATTAGAAGATTTTTTTTCTCCCTGTGATTTTATTATTGCAACTGAAAAATGTATATAATATATACAGTATATTATGAAAAATGTATATAATATATATAATTGAGTACAACATATTATGTTGTACTCAACCGCCGAAAACGGCCAGTGGCCGAAAAGTTTGCTCAAACCTAGGGCTGGGCATTTCGTTCTGCTCACTCCGCGGAGAGAGCACTCGGAAGATGCCCAATCCTAGGAATGGTCGTTTCGAAAGTGCACAACCGAGCTCGGTCAACATTTCTAGAGAGATGTAGGTTGGCAACTCTGCTCAGCTTATCAGCTAATCTGACTGAGGTCGTTTTCCTGTTGTTCCGTCGTGTTTATTTTCGGGTTATTTGCGTTTGCGGTAGTGCGTAAAATAAAGTAATAATAAAAAATAATATAACGAAGTTCATGTGATTTTTCAGTAGGTACCTCCTCACAAAGTTCCTTCAAAATAAGTATCTCCCCGAAGCAGTATTATTATTATTTTTTTTTTTTTATACCTAACAACAAAATAGGAAGGGGGGATTATTTAGCTAAGCTTAATTTATTCGAAGCGTAATGAGTGAATAGATTAGTACCAAGTTAAGTTGCATTTTTCAGTACAATTTCAAGTTAATTGAGTTACCAAGTTGATGTGATTTTTAGCAAACAAGTACCTATCTTCTTATTAAAATGTACCTTCTTCAAAATACTCATCTCCTGAAGAAGAATCATTTTTGCTAAACTTAATAAAAAGAATTTCACAATGTTTTTAGTAACCGTCTCTTAACATTCCTTCCCTGAAATCCCTGGAAATATTTGATTACTCGATTGGTATTTATGGTGACGCTTCGGGTACCATAACATTATTTATTAATAATCATTCATTATATGGGGTGGAATGTTGGGTTAGTTGGGATCCGGGAAAAGTATAAATTGATATGCCAAAAGCTCGAGGTGGTATGGAAGCCAGAAGTAGAAATTGAGTCGCCGAAAGTTTAAATTGAGATGCCAAAAATATTAGAATTGATTCGTGCCAAAGGTTCAAATTAATTTGCCAAAATCTTCAATTTGATAGTATGCCAAAAATTCAAATTGATTTTGCCAAACTAATCTGATTTCATTTTTTTCCTAACTATATATATGTATGTAGGTATGTAAGTACGTAATTTAATAATAATTATTTACATCACCTAATTACATCATAAATTAATTCCAATTACAACATGAGCCTGTTGTAAATTACAAAAACGGCCACTGAGCGTTTTTTTCGGCCACTGAGCGTTTTTTTCGGCCACTGAGCGACTTGTTCGGCCATTGGGCGTTTCAGATGCTCAATACCCGAATCAGGCATACCAACTGGATTATTTTCTAGCTCTTATCTTTGACGACTTCGGCCATTGAGCAAAGACAAATGCCCAGCCCTAGGTCAGAGCACATTTTTCGCCCAGTGGCCGTTTTCGCCGATTGAGTCCAACAATCCGTATTGTCCAAAACGTTAAGCATCTCCAGGTTCTCGTGTTTGTGGAAACGTTTTTCGTGCTTCCTCGCGTACTTAGTAACTGTTTCGTGGACTGTCTCTATCCCCTATCCTTAAGAATATCATCATTTCTCATGTGCCAGAGGGCACCTACAATACATCTCAGTATTTCATTTTTTAAATGTTTGTATTTTTTTTAAGGTTTGTTTTTTTGGCACAGCCCCATAGTTGAATTCCATAGGTACAGATAGGGCGAATAATCTGCTTATATACTAGTAGTTTGTTGTGGAGTGTTGGGCGGGAATTCCTTCCCAACAGCCTAGAGATAGAAAATTTAATGCTCTGTCCACCGGTATTTTTAAAATGAGCTTTCTTAAGTACATACGGGAGTTATGGTCGCTATAGTAAATTAAGATCGAAAACAGGAAAAAAATCTTGAAATTTAAATAACTCGAAAACGAAGCCTCTGAAAAAACATTTCAGGAGGCACTTTTTGTCAGAAATGAGTTGTAAAATCTATTCCTCGTCCGTGGTAGGTTCCTCAGGTTAACACCCTGTACACTACAATTGTATGCACCATTGTAGGTATTTAGATATCAGGTTTGTGTTGTGTGTCCAAAATTGGTAGATGAACATTACTTAGAGGAAGTTTTTTTGCAATAACATCGATAATCTGAGCTTGGATACTAATACGAGAATTGGACAAATTTTAACTCAATTTAACATAAGTAAATGTGATAAAAAAATTGAAAAATTCGGTCAAACGATCATGCTGCATTTCTGGAATACGCATGTCATTAATGCTAAATATGGGACCTGGGAGGTCCGATGCGTCAATGTGTCTCATCGTCAGCAATGACACAAACTCAGTTACCTAGTATCCTCAAAGCTATGGGCTCAAGATCTAGAATACATGGGACATTCATGTTAGTAATGTTTCATACGAGTAATTTTTACTCACTCAAATACACACATTTTTAAGTTCTATTTAATTCCGATCTAATGTCATAATGACCTGTTAGTGCCCATATAAATTCTTATGTTTATCCAATTATATTTTTCCATCAAGCAGCAGGAATTTTTTTTATGATGCCGAAGTAAATGTGAAGTCAATATAACAGAAAAATATACAGAGATAATTTTAGATATTTTATTTCCATTTGTCTGTTGATTAACAATGTAAGAGAGATATTATTGTGAGTCAAGTAGACACAATATTTGCAGCATAATCATCGCCTCTTATGATCACTCACGATCATCATCGACGTAGCTCTTTCTGAGGGGGGGTGGGGAAGGCGCGGGCGGTTTGACATCTGTGGGGGAAGATTGAGGGGGGTTGAAAAATTTGGAGCGGACTGACGCCGGTATCAGGTACTTATACCTATGGCAGACTGCATCTCCCAATTCGTGACTGATATTTGCTTTTCTCCTCACAAAATATACCGATATCGCCAGCGCGATAAGGTAAATGCCGATGAATACAAAGGCAATTCCGCTGAAAATCAACATCTCGTCTCGTGGGTTGATCCATATTTGATCGCACCTCTTGGGGTAAGCCTTAGTTTTGTCGCAGGGGTCCCCACTCTCGCAGCACGACGCCGGGTATTTCCTCTTATCGTACAAATCCATGTGACCGTCCACCCCGCAACATTTGTTGGTAGTTTCGATATCGTTCATTTTACCCCGCTTCTTCTCGTCTCCCATCATATCGATCATTTCCTGCCTGAGCGTGTCGACGAGGATTGCCACCATGACGAGAATGGAGGTAGCAAGCACGATGAGAAGGCAACCCGATACAATCAAAATTATTCTGTAATAAGTAGAGAGTACATGATAATAATACGTAGCCCCTGAAAGCATTTTGGAACTACTCAAGGAGACGGATCGGATGGCTCTATTTATTCAATCCTATTTACGATTAGACGGGCAGGGCCCAATCGATTTTGATTTAACAAAAATAAATAATATAAATGTACAGAAGAACTCGCAAAAATAATGATGGTAATGTAACCAAAACAATTATATTATGAAGAAGAGATTGCAAAAATATATTATTATATAAATAAGTTTACAGAAGACTACCAATAGTTGATGATTTTAATGTATTCCTGTAGGAATGCATTAAGTATGGCTCCCCATGAGGCCAGTTGTGTCTTACGCAGATGCCCCAACATACAAATTAGATAAAACCCTTAATTCGTTATTAGGAGATGAAACAATTTTCGGCCAAAACATAACGTTAAAAATTCTTATGATTAAGTCTCCAAAATTAAAGATATTCAGTCTCCTCCGAATGAGAAACTTGTTTCTTTTGGTGTGGTTTGTCTATTCACTAACATTTACGAGGTCAGCTCCAAAGGTGTGTTCACCCGACTGATTCACAGTTCCAACCGCAATATATTCAGACATATGAATTCCGTACTTTGATGTATGCCTGAATGGATATTTTATTTTTTATTTTTAGAGGGTTTTCCTCTGTGCCTTTGTTTTTGGATATCTGCATGGATGGTCTTGAAAGGGGCGTACTTCGTTTCGGCACAGTCATCGATTCGGCACACCTCTTATCACGATCTTATCAGATAAAATCGATGTGTCCTTACATCGATCCAATTATCGATCTAAATACGAATGAAAGCAACAATTTCTGGTGTGAAAGCAAAAATCTCCTACCGTGTAGTTTGGTGGTCTGGATGCTCGCTACGCTCGCATCTCAAAAAAAAAAAAAAATATCCTACATCAATCCTTCTAGTGAAGTATAGATCAGAAGAAACAGAAATAGGAATGAAAGCAACAATTTCGGGTTTGAATGGTCGTGATAATAGTTTCAAGATGGCATTATATCGATGTAATAATCGGTAATTAGATCGATGTAAGGACACATCGATCTTATCTGATAAGATCGTGATAAGAGGTGTGCCGAATCGATGAATGTGCCGAATCGAAAACCGCCGCTTGAAAGCCACAATTTTGGCTAATGTAAAACTAGCAATATCTTGCGGGAAAGATCTTATCAATCTGTCGCAAGGCAGATCAATTCGTCTCATGGAAAAAACAATAAATTGGATCCCTTCAATTACTTCGAAATTGAATTTGGAGGGAGTACTTTGAATTTTCTTGATTTGTCTTTTTCACTGAGAACTGGATAACAGAATGTCTCCATTTATCGTAAAGAAACTTGTCATCACTATGTATAATATGTACAACATATACCTCACTAGTACATAAATACGAGGTCTGTCATAGTATGATTAATTGGGCACGATCTACACCAATGAACGAGCATCATTTCTAAAAAGAAAAATGTGATTTAAAAGTATAGCTGTGAGTAATAAGTATGGTGGAAACCTAATTGGCTAAATTTCGGAATAAAGTTCTTCGAAAAAAGATTTAAGAAACGGAATCAAAACCAACTGGGGAAGTAATATTTGAGAAAAACAATCAGAACCTGGTAGGTACTTATTGTGGGAAATTTTCTGATAAAGTGCAAAATTCGATCACCTTGGAGGTTAAAAAAGGAAAATAATGTTAAAGCTCCATTATTTTCTGTTGAAGATAAAATTAATGCATAAGATAAGACTAGGTTTCATTAACTTCGATGTTCTTGCGGACTCGAGTATTGTGAGAGACAGGTAGAAAACACTACACGGAAAGAACGAAAGAACATCAAAAAGATTTTAGGGGTAACAATGGAGAGCCAGCATTTTTTAATCATATTAGAATCGGATCGAAATTTCAGTTTTGATTTTTTGAATAAACAAATTGTAGAATTCGTCCACTTTTGTCCAAAAAGAAGTGTTCTGATTGTTCTAAAGAACGCTGCAAATTCTTTCACTGGGGTTTATTATTCAATTGGCTTGCGTTCATGATTTGAATTTCTACTAAGCTTTGGAGTCTGCGTGTTTCACAGGATAGGGCGATTATTGAATTTCAGGAGATATGCATGGAGCACGTAAATCTGTTCTCGACCAAAATACCTATTTGGATTGATCAGTTGATCATATTTGTGTGCCTCCTGAAATTCAATAATCGCCCTATCCTGTGAAACACGCACACTCCAAAGCTTAGTAGAAATTCAAATCATGAACGCAAGCCAATTTAATAATAAACCCCAGTGAAAGAATTTGCAGCTTTTTTTTATTGAACCTCAATACCTCCCCAAAATAAAAACATCTATAATTTATCAAGTCCTTTAGCACTCGTATTGCGTTAAAACTTCCCCGAATCCAGATGTAGAGGAGGCACACAAATATCATCAACTGACCAATCCAAATAGGTGTTTTGGATGAGAACCGATTTACGTGGTCTATGCATATCTCCTGAAATTCAATAATCGCTCTATCACTTGTAACACACGCACACTCCGAAGCTTAGTAAGATTCAAATCATGAACGCAAGCCAATTGAATAATAAACCCCAGTGAAAGAATACTTATTTACCCAAGTAATAATATTGAATAATAAACCCCAGTAATAATATTGAATAATAATTACGTTTATATTATTAGCGTTTCTTGAATATCAGAATGCTTCAACCCGTGTATCGGCTACTAACTACACTACAAGTATTCACATCGGCTATCACTCCAGTATCCACATTCACTACAACTCGACGCTATCGGCCGGACATCACTAGGTTACAAACAAACAATAATAAACCAAAAAACGCAAATGTTGGCACCATAAATCGGGCCATACATCGGGAATGGTTTGACCTACCGACCTGGGGAGGGGCTCATTCGATTCCTGACGGTATGTTCTTAAAATAAGTTTACATTCATGCCGCTTGGACTTGTTTTGAGGTTTCTAGGGATTTTACAAAACTTTGACAGCCCTTAAAGGACACTTTAAATTGAGTGAGAGAGCTGGTTCAAGATTTGGGGCGTCGTCGGACCATGATGGATTTTTTCTGAAAATTTCAGATTTTTTGCTCCAGCCGTTTGGGAGAAATCGTGCGTACGGCGGACGAACGGAAAATTTTTTATTACGGATTCGGATTCTACACCCTCTGAAACGTAAACCATGAAATTTTCAGGGGGGGTTAGATTTTTTTTCCCTGAGCGATTACAATGGTTTATTATTGAATAATAAACCAAAAATTTGAAATGATAAAAAGTGATAATTCTGGTAAATGTTTAATCGAAGATATTTCTAGATACATTCCCCCATTAATACGGAGGCTTCTAAAAGAGCTTTGCCTTTTCATTTTTATTTATTCACTAGTTTAATGGCCCTGCTACGCAGGTTCAAAAGAAATAGGTGAATAACACAATTTTTGTTTTGTTTTTTCGTGATTTATTAATTGCGACTGAAAAATCAAATACATTTCATCTAGCGATTTTACATATCAATAAAGGTACATTCCAAGAGGGTAGGTTTAAAGCAAAATCGTAGCCCTTTATTATATAGCTCAATTAATTAGCACTGAGTTCGATTGCACTTCTATTCACGCAGCACAACTAAATCCAGTGGTTTGTTTCGCTTGAGACGTCGGATTTCACCTTCGTTGTCCAAAACGTAGAGCATCTCCGGGTTCACGTGTTAGTGGAGGCGATGTTCATGCTCCCTTGCGTATTTTGCAATAATTTCATAGACTGTCTCCATCCTCAAATCTCGATGAATATCATCGTTTCGCATGTACCAAGGGGCTCCAACTATACTTTCAGTATTTTATTCTGAAAGGTTTGGATTTTCTGTAATATTTGATTTCTTGGCACAGCCCCAGATCTGTATCCCATAGGTCCAAATAGGGCGAAGGATCTGCTTATATATAAACAGTTTGTTGTGAAGAGAGAGATGGGAATTCCTTCCCATTAGCCAATACATCCTTCTGTACTTGATTTTAAGTTCTTCTTTCTTCTTTTCTATGTGTTTATTCCAGTTTAATTTGGAGTCAAGTGTCAAACCCAAGTATTTAACTGCTTCAGTATGCGGTATTTTATTCGAATTGATCTCAACATCCAAGATTGGCACTTTTTGGTTAGTGAAGTTGATGTGGGCTGATTTTGATTAGTCCAGCTTCATTCTCCACATCTTGGTCCATTTACAAACCTCAGTAGTAGACGTCTGTAGTTTGCGTGTTGCAGCTTCTATATCATCTCCAACAGAGAGGATAGCTGTATCATCTGCAAAGGTGGCAACAGTTGTGCCTTCTTGTTGGGGTAAGTCCCATGTGTACAGGAGGTAGAGTACTAAACAACACAATGAGGGAGTATAATAACAATATTAAAAGTCAAAAAATCGTATATCCTAAATCCCCGAGGAGAGGACCACGTCGCTTGCCCTGGGAGACGCTTCCCCTTGATTCATGAGTCCACTTGAATGTTCTATCTTTACATGTCAGGTCATTAAGAGGTCGAGCGACAGTACTGAGATGTGGGAAAAACCGTCCATAGAAAGACACTAAACCCAGCAGAGCTTTGACTTCGCGTTTGTTTTCCGGTCTTTTTGCATTCAGGACTGCCTCATTTTTTTTTGTTTTATGAACACCTGTACGATCAACTTGAAATCACAAAAAAGTTACTTGTTCCTGGAAAAATTTGCATTTGTCATAGTTCAAGTGAATCCCTTTTTCCAGACAAATCTTCAGGACATGTTCAAGATTCTGCAAATGTTCTTCAGATGTCTTTCCAGTGACAATAATATCGTCGTGAACCACACAGCATTGTGCACTTTTAAAAATTGTATCCACAAATTTTTGCCACATTGCTGGGGCACTCGCAACGCCATACATCAATCGCTGAGGTTGAAACAGACCCATGTGAGTGTTTATGGTCAGAAGCTTGCTAGAATTTTCTGTGGTTCGAAGGTGCAGAAATGCAGACCTCACATCAAGGATTGAGAAATGCTGGCCACCATTCAATGATGAGAAAACTGTTTCATACCCTTTGAATGGGTGTTGGGTAACCAGCAACTTGTCATTCAGGGTGCAGGAATAATCGCCACATAGACGGATTTCTCCTGAAGGCTTAACGACAGGGACCACAGGACTAGCCCACTCTGAGGTTTCAACCGGGACCAGAACCCCTGTTTTGACTAGGCGTTCGATTTCCATTTCGACCTTTTTTCGTAAGGCAAATGGTACGGTTCTGGCTTTTCTGAAGACAGGCTTTACTGAATCTTTCAATTGTAAAGAACATTGAAAATCCTCTATTACCCCAGCATCTTTATCGAAAACTGTCGCGTATCTGTTTAGTATCGATTTCACACGAGCCTGATCAGGCAGAGCATTCAATTTATTTATCTATAACAGGTTTATATTCAGTTCGCTCATCCATTCCCGTCCCAGTACTAATGGGTAGTTTTCTTTGACAACAGTAGCGGGCAAGATTTTGTGAATGCCATTGTACGTAACATCCAGCTTTGTGAGGCCCAGAGGATGTATTTTTGAGCCATCGTAAGTCTGAAGAATTGAAGAGGATCTTGTAATAACACTCTTTGGTGCAACTTTTTGTAATGTAGCGTGGTTAATCACTGTATTTCTGCTACCTGAGTCAATCTCGAATTTCACAGGACGCCCTTGTATGTTAATAAAAATCAAATAAGGAGGATAGCTGGAATCTCGTCTACTGTGTGTAAGCTTGTGTATTGGTTGAGGCCACTTACATGAGAATGGTGTAGGATCTTGTTCTTCGAAAGTATCGTTTATAGGTGACTGGTCTTCGTACTCTGACTCTGTTTCAAGCAACTGCTTTTAATCGTCGATTCCCTAGTTCTTTTTTTTTGACAAACACTCTCAACATGGTTTTTTGTATGACAGTAATCACAACAAAGGTTCTTTTCAGTGCACCTGGGGGCCACATGAGAAGTTGAACCGCACTTGAAGCATACAATTTGTTTGTTCGATTTTCGAGAACCTTGCTTTCTAAATGCCTTTGTTCGGGGAGCTTTGTTAAGTTTATGAATACTTGTTGAGGACGTTTCTTGTAATATTTCAGAAGTACCTTCAATTGCACGTTCAATGGAGAGGACGATTTCAAGTGCTTTTTTCGAGTCTAGAATACTATGATCTTGTTCGAAAAGTCTATCTAACATAACTTTAGAGCGAAGACCACTGACGAAAACGTCATGTAAAACTATGTCCAAAATATTCGTCTCGTACATACATTTGGATGCCAAGCGACGCAACTCTGAAAAATAAGTGCCGACAGATTCGTTCTCTCTTTGTTTTCTATTCAACAATGCATGTCTACTCGGGATAACGAGGGGCGCCGGGCTGAGGTGATCTCTGAGTACTTTAGACAACGTTTCAAATGTTTTATTTTCCACTTTTTCAGGATAGATCAGGCTCTTCAAAAGGGTGTGGTGTTTTATGGATAGCATAGAAACAAACGTTGACGCTCTCTGGTCGTTTTGTACGCGTTCCGCCTTGAAAAATTGGTTCAAGCGGTCGAGATAATCGTCAAAGGTTTCTTGTTCATCGCCAAATTTGTCAAATTTGATTCCATGTACACCAGAAGTCGAGCTCGCAGCGGCCGGCGTTGTAGGTCGCGTCCTGGCGAATTCTTCGAGAATCCTTGTCATATTCGAATTTTGCTGGACTAATTGTGCCAATAACTGGTCTGTTATGGCCATTGGAACCGACTGCGCCAATTTGTTGTATATTTAAATGCAATTCCGACGTAATATTTAGATTTTGGGAGCACGGGAAAAGTAAACAACGATAGTCGCGATGAAACTGAACTGTATTGGAAGAAGGTGATACGGGCCAGGTTATTTAACCCGCACGACTTCTTCGAGTGGTCTAGGTACAACATTATCACAGTACCTCAGGCTATCCGTTTCAGGAAGGAATTCACGGTTTCTTCGACAACGTTCTATAGCCTGTGTTACTTTGTGTAGATTCTTCCGAATGGAGAACGAATGTCCGCGTTCTATACTTTGCAAGATGATTTCACCAATCAAATGTAACATAAAGTTCTACTGGGTCCGTGTCTAATTATCAATTAGATACTACTTATGGTCTAAATCTTTTGGTTGTTGAATTTCTCAGTATAACGGAGTAACTTTCATAAAAACATCTTCATTGTTATTGGTCCTCTAGCAAATTTGGGAAAACGATTTAGAGGCTCATTCCATAAGGAACTCCAATGTTCCAAACGAATTTCTCAAGAGTATGCAATGCTCATACCAGTTTGATGACATTTAAAATTTCTTTATATTTTTATGCACTGGTAGATGAATATCGTATTCACCACGTAATGTGACCACTTCTCATCAAGGTACTTATAGGAAGATACAATTCTAAGGAGAATTATTAGTAACCATATGATGGCTCCTAACGGTAGCTCATTTTTGTGATTGATTGGTATAACAAAAAATTGAAGAAATGTAGAAATTAATCTTGTTGCAAGGATTTGACGTTCACGATTGTGCAGACTGATGTATTGATTGATTGGAAATGAATCATAGGGAACCATCTAAAGACTAACCTGCACATTCCCAGCAAATCGGATGAAATCCGTAAAAATTAGGCTTGTTACAAGGATCTGAGGACATACAGAATGACACAATTACTATCACAGAGAGACAGACAACCAACGAAACTTGTTCAAAACGGTTCAAAATGCAAATTGCAAGTGAACATCTTGATTTTGGTAGAAAAAATCTCTTCTTCTGTCGAAAGTGAAAACAAATCTTTCGCTACCTACAGGTATCTCGAAACCAAACAAATGCCAGAAACACAAGTACCAGATATATATAGGTTTAGAATATTTAGGTAACAACTTTACCTGATCCAACTAAAGTCGCAGATTCTTTATTTTATTGAATTCGCTTAGCATAAAAACACAACCTTAAATTATTCAAAACAAAAATAGCGCTGTAAATGTAACCAGGCAATGAATATATTGCTGAGATACTGAAGCTTGGGCTACTGATATTTGGGTAGCGAAGCGTTTAAGGTAACCACCTGATCAAAAAGTCGCAGAAACTTCGGAATGAGACAGCACAGTCAAACGCAAAAGTCAGACGATTCCTCCGGAGTGATAGTTCATCTTTGTTCACTTTATAGAGAATTTCAAATAATATTTCATTTTTGGGGGCATATGTAGCGCAAAATGTAACAATATAAAGACATGCGAAAATATGATCTTTGATGAAAGGTTAAACCCCAAAAACATACAGCCATGTCTACTCATTCGGATGAATGTAGAAGCGATTTTTAAATAATAATTTCTTCAGTATCTCAGTAGAGATTTTGGTAGAAAAAATCTCTTCTTCTGTCGAAAGTCAAAACAAATCTTTTGCTACCTACAGGTATCTCGAAACCAAACAAATGCTACTAATGAAACACAAGTACCAGATATATATAGGTTTAGAATATTTAGGTAACAACTTTACCTGATCTAACTAAAGTCGCAGATTCTTTATTTTATTGAATTCGCTTAGCGTAAAAACACAACCTTAAATTATTCAAAACAAAAATAGCGCTGTAAATGTAACCAGGCAATGAATATTTTGCTGAGATACTGAAGAAATTATTATTTAAAAATCGCTTCTACATTCATCCGAATGAGTACAAGATTAATTTCTACATTTCTTCAATTTTTTTTATACCAATCAATCACAAAAATGAGCTACCATTAGGAGCCATCATATGATTACTAATAATTCTCCTAAGAATTGTATCTTCCTATAAGCACCTTGATGAGAAGTGGTCACATTACGTGGTGAATACGATATTCATCTACCAGTGCATAAAAATATAAAGAAATTTAAAATGTCATCAAACTGGTATGAGCATTGCATACTCTTGAGAAATCCGTTTGGAACATTGGAGTTCCTAATGGAATGAGCCTCTAAATCGTTTTCCCAAATTTGCTAGAGGACCAATAACAATGAAGATGTTTTTATGAAAGTTACTCCGTTATACTGAGAAATTCAACAACCAAAAGATTTAGACCATAAGTTGTATCTAATTGATAATTAGACACGGACCCAGTAGAACTTTATGTTACATTTGATTGGTGAAATCATCTTGCAAAGTATAGAACGCGGACATTCGTTCTCCATTCGGAAGAATCTACACAAAGTAACACAGGCTATAGAACGTTGTCGAAGAAACCATGGATTCCTTCCCGAAACGGATAGCCTGAGGTACCAAAATTTATGTATGTGTGTGTGTTATACCGCCGTAACAGTTTTTTTTTTTTAAATAATTATGAAGTTCACATATAAATGTTCAACATTAGTGATATCGCCTCATGACTATCTGGATACAATCATCAAGGTTGATAATTCAGGTGTAAATTTCACTTTACATTTTTCGGATCGGACTCTCCATTTAGACGTTATGGTGTGTATAAATATTTTCTAAATATATTCCATAGGATTATTAAATACCTACATTTTATAGCAAAGAAATAGCAAAGTTTCATCCAACTTTTACCTTTAGTTTACTAGCTAATACTGGTATACCTATTTAGGTTTTGTAACGCAGGTTTACAAAAAACGTCAGTGTTGGAGTATTTTGGCTTTTCTAAATTCGGAATTGAGCACCGTTTGTCCGAATGAAACCACTCGGGTCGTTATCCAATCATCCGTCCCCTCATCATTTGAAAAAACGCTGCAAATGCACAGAGATTTATCATTTCAGCATTAAAATAACACTTCAAAGCCTAGTAGCATACTTTTAAATGGTAGCTTCTTTGAGACATCTGAAATTTGACGAAGTCGCTCCTGATGATCTAAGGGAGCCCAAGGCATATTTTCTGTTCTAATCAACATAAAAAGCTGCAATTTGAAATGTAGCTCCTGTGGGACATTTGAAATCTGAAGTGAGCGCTCCGAACCAGCTGAGATACCCCAAGCGCTAGGTTTTCTTCAAATCTAATTAGAAAGGAGAACTGAGAATAGTAGCTTTTGTGGAGCGTTTGAAACCTAACGGAGGCGATCCTGATCAGCTGAGTTAGCCGAAGGGTATGTTTTCTGCATATCAACCTAGAAATGCGTAACATGTAAAAGGATATGGGATGGTCCGTAGTCTCGAGTGCGAAGCCTCGATATAAGCTCTTATTTGGAATACAGTGATTACTAAATATCTGTGTTGACGGAGATACATTTAAGACGAAGTCGTCCAGAAGTCAGTTACAATCGATCCCAATTATTCTCTAGTTGAAAAACAAACTTTCGAATTTCCTGAAGGAAGAGAGAAATCTGAAGGAGTGTTGGCGATAAAACGTATTTTTTCACTAAAATTTTGGTAGTCCACCTATGATAATGCCAGTAATATTCTCAACCAATTTTCATGATTCTTATTTTGTTCGATCTAAATTTTGGTCTATTCATGCAAAATCCTCTGACATTTCCCTTTGGCGGACAAGAGGGGGATGAGAGGGGTAATCGCCAATCCTTTCAATCGCTAGCCTAACGAGACTTCTCATCCAAATCAATTCTGTTTTTTTTTTTTTTTTCTTTTACTTTGGACAAGGGGACGTTTCTGTGATATATTCATTACTTATCAATATGTTTTTCAAAATTATCCTCTTTTGTCAAAAGAAAGTAAGATATCATCAATCCAACTTCAGATTCGAAATTCACAGAAAGAAAAGCCAAAAGCCTTTCTATATAGTTGAATCTTTGAAATCGAGGTGAAATGCAGCAGACTCCAACACATGGGCGTACTATTTTTTCAATAATGTTAGATTGCTGATGTCATCGTGAGGTATTTGGGGTCACTTTTCGGTTAAGGAATTGCCATTATTTGCTATGGGGGAATTTCTGAGCATGTGTAACCTACACCAGTTGATTTTTCGTCAGAAACTACTAGAGAATGACACATCCCTTGCCTACATCAACAAAACCACGATTTTGGCACCTTTTTGACCAGTTTTAGGCCGGCAACTAGCACCTACGCGTGAGATGCGATCAAGTTGGCTAGAAGGTAGGACCAATTAAACTCCTGATGGAGTCGATGTGCGAAAAGACGGCGTTTTAACTTCAATTCAAATACCTTTTATAGCACATACAGCGGATGAACATTGCTGATTTTTAATCTACTTACCTTGAAACTTGAGTGATAATATTTGAAGAAAGTTATACAAACTTCCGTTACACGATTGCAAACGCTTTTACTGAAAATGATAAAACAAAAACGAAGGAAAAACAGAAAAGTGGACAAATCTCAAGAAAGTGGACGTTACCTGACATACGGTGGTTGTTTTCAAATTCAGCACACCAAAATACCATTCTCATTTCTTTGTAAACCTGTGTAATAGTTGGTTAGATTCATGCATACCATAGCTATAACTTTACCATATCGTTGCAAGTATTACTTGTATATGAATGAGAGATGTTTTATTTCGAAATTCAAGCTGATCATTCCAAGAGTACTGACTGCAACGACTCCAACCCCGAAAGCCATGACTGCAAACGTCATACCACGTAACTGCCAGGATAAAAAAAGTGTTATATATATAGATATAAGTGTGTGTCTGTTTTATGTGAGCGTACATTTAATTATATTCCATTAATATATTATTGTTATCGTTCTGATTTGTAAATGATTATCTTTGCGATGTCCTTACACCTTAACCCATTTGTGTTGTAGGTACATACAACGGAAGGTTTACTTGCTGATTTGTGTCTCCCTGAATAAGTTTCCTAATAGGGACTGCTACACTTGTTTACACTGTTTTGGAACGATTACCATGAAAACTTCAGTAAGAAGATAGTTTAGTTTATGATAAAACACTGCAAATTACTACAAAACGGTGTATTATTTCTGTATTAGATCTTTCTCATGCGGATCAGCGAACTACGAGAACTGGGCTGGATATTATCCATAGATAGTGCTTCCAAGGTACCGAAACTCGGAAAAAACACGTAGAAATCCAACTGACATTCCAGATGAAAGAAAGAAATAAAAGAAGTTGATATCAATACTTGAAATTCACGAGCCATTGGTCATCATGGGGCTTAGGTCCCATATCTCTTAGCATTCTCCGTTGTAGAGCCCTCAATTCACCTCAAATCAACTCGTTCAGCTTTCTTGGTTTAGCAGGTGCGCCATTGGGCTTACTCAGCTGATCAAAACCCTCGTCAAATTTCAGACGGCCAGCAGAAGCAACAATTACATTTCACCTTTCTAGGTTGACAATACCAGAAAACTGCCATTTCAGTTTTTCGTTAAGCAAGAGCTTGTATTTCCCAGGGGGCAGGTGAAAGTAATTACACGGAATGTTCACACCTACGTGGGTGCGTTATACTGCATATGGACACGAAGTACAAATTCACGAGTAGATCAACTGAAACTTAACTATGTGAAATAGCTAGGTGGCTCCACTTCTCCGCAATTCTATTACATAAGACTTCAAAAACTCCATTTCAAATTGAATTCTAGAAACAAACTTCCAGTGCCATTATATCACAATCACATTTGTGTTGACGTTCTTTATCTCTGTAATGATCTAGCCACTAGGGAGAGAGCACGGACGAACGTGAAGTGGTCCGGAGGAATCTCCGAAGGCACATCTATCAAGACAAAAAAACAACAGCGTTTTTTCGGAAGTTTTCGTTATTCACATTTTTGAAATTTCATTATTTGATTTCACGCTTTAGGATTAACGAAGATCGATGCCGAGATTGCAGACCCAACCAGGACACCCCACATCCAATTTTTGATGCACGTTTCATCAACTTTCGTTCTTTAGTTTCTGAGAAAAGCTCCAGGAGGTGCTAGGCGTACAGCGGAAGGACGAATTTCTTTTTTTAATAAGATTTTTAAATTCTTCGCGTCTTGAAAGAGAAAAAAAACTTTTGAACTAAATTGGAATTTTTTTCTGCTGGGCCGACTACAAAGGTTCATCATTGAAAATAATAAACGAATACCTATTCATTCTCTGCCCACACTGAGTTTATCTTTCATCGTGCATGCATTGCTTTATACACCATCTGACCCTGACTCAAACACCTTTGATGAGTTCATAGAACTGCAGAATTCAAAACTTTTGCTATAAGGGTTTGAAGGTTTAGCCGGTGCTATACTAGTATGCGCCCCACATCCCTCCCCGCGCCCCACAACCCTTGGTTTCTATGGTAGTATGCGCCCCACAGTGCTACGCAGAATATATATATAATATATATATATACATATTATGTCAAGAAAAAGGTACTCGTACATAGGAAGCTTTGTGGAAGGTACTTCAAGAAATCCTCATTGAAAGGTGCTTCGTCGAGGCTCTATCACAGTTCAGGGTCGGTATACTTCTTTCACGTCTTTCAGGAGAGCGACGAACAGGTCTGCAGCATTCTACCCCGATTACGATTACCAGCAAACCGGGATTCGTCAATTTGAATAGGGTGGTCGCAAGTGCCTATCATTTGCGTACGTTTGTAGACGATTGAGGAACAAATTTCAGGGCACATATTGGACCAGTCCGTGATGGTCTTAGTTGATTTTCCGGTCAAATCAGCGGTGGTGGTAAGCGATAGGTCAAGAAGAAACATAAACCCAGACCATTTCCGTGAAGGTAGGTACCTAGTTCGTTTGAAAAGTTTCGGTCGACTGAAGGACAAGATTGGATAGGTTGATCATAATGAAACATTCGACTTTGTTCTAGCGATAAGCCGCTTGTCTTGCGACAGTTGTCTTAGATGAAACACATCTTCGAGATTATGTACGAAACAAACACCGCTGAGGGGCACATTGCGAGTACGTCGGTGTGGGGAGGGTACTAATAGAGAAACGAGACTGTGGGGCGCATACTAATATAGCACCGGTTAAGCCATACGGTAATATATATGGTAATTTTTTTAATCATTTGTGAATGGGAAATCCCTGTTTTTCAGGAAATCTCTCCGAACCATGGCTTCGTCGATAGAGAAACGCCTTTTAGAATTGGTGCAAGGGAGTGTGGGCTTTTTCTTTGGTTCTCAGAATGCTTCAACCCGTGTATCGGCTACAAAGCCTTTTAGGAGTTTACTCCAGTATCTACATTACTACGTCACTAGGTTACTGCTATCAGAACAAAAACAATAATAAACCAAAATAACGCAAATGTTGGCACCATAAATCGGGCCATACAGCGGGAATGGTTTGACCTACGGACCTGGGGAGGAGCTTATTCGATTCCTCGTGGAAAGTTCTTCAAAAAGAGTCTAAATTTTTGAGGTTGAGGTGAGCCTTGACTTTTTTTGAGATTTTTATTGATTTTACAAAACTTCGACAACCCTTAAAGGGCACTTTAATCAAGTGAGAGAGCTGGCTCAAGAATTGGAGCGTCGCCGGACCAACATGGATTTTTCCTGAAAATTTCAGCTTTTTTGCTCCAGCCGTTTGGGAAAAATCGTGCGTACGGCGGACGGACGGAAAAATTGTTATTGCAGATTCGGATTCTACACCCTTTGAAACGTAAAGCATGAAATTTTCAGGGGGGATTGGAATTGAATTTTTTTTTCAAGAGCGATTACAATGGTTTATTATTGAATAATAAACCGAAACTAGAAGTGTGTTTATGTTAGTAACAGGTGCACAACTCCTCCTGAATACTGCTGTTACCCGTATTGCTTTGGGTGATCTACCCTGCTAATACTAACCTGAGTATTGAGTTCCTTGCTCACAAACTTTGACTGATTCCCCTGTGAAAGAAAACCCGCGATGACGATAGCAACGCCAAGTACATAGACGAACGCGTTGGCCACATTGAGCAGGATCTTTGATTTATAGTATCCGTCCGGCATAGGATTGGCAAAATTTTAATAGATGTTACCTGTCAATAAACACAATTTAAACGACGGATTTGACTTTCGAAATATTTGAAAATGATAAGGTCGTTGAGTGATTTGCCGTTGGAACTGTTTCCCCTAAATAATTGCTAACAATAATAACGTATGGAGTATTTTTGTTGAGCAATAATTGAAGGGAGACTCAGTAACAACTGTTACGCCATTTTTTATAAACAAATCTCTGTTTGTTGGTCCCCAATAGACGTTCAAACCGCTGAACCGATTTTGAGATGGATTGCTCTATTGCGACCAGCAAATTCTAGAAGAGGTTCCTGTCGGAACTATATTGGATCTCCTACGCCTAGCACAATTTCTTTCTTCATCAGGGAATCGGCCGCCCTTAGTGAAGATGATTGAATAATCACGGCCATTGATAAGAACGGTATCACAAACGTACAACTTTTCAAATCGAATGAGGGGTGATAGATGATGCAAACCGACGAAAATAACTCTTTGTTATGAATCCAGCGGTATGAGAACCATTGCCGTCTGTCGAGCCATTCAAATGACATTCTTTTCCGGTTGATGGGTTTGGTTACGGCGAATCGGGCAACACAATGATAATCAGGAAATGTTCAATGAAAATGATTATTTGTCTTACGGTTTTGACTCTACTTTTTCGTAAGTACCAACTATTTTGTAGTAATCTGTTTGTTTATTTTGTTTTATGAACGTTCTTATTTCTTTTGCGAATGTTTTTGTAGGATCAGTTGTTAGTACCTTATAAAACCGTTCATCATTTAGTTGCCTAAGGGCTTCTCTTTCATAATCAGCAGCATTCATAACAACCACTGTTGACCCCTCGTCTGCTGGCATCACTTTTATATTTTTGTCCCTTTTGATTTCCCCTAAGGCCTTATGTTCATCCACCGACAAGTTATCTTTTGGAGTTAAGGAGTTGAGAAAAGAAACTTATGCACTAACTGAGTTATGAACTGTTCCAATGGGTGTGAAGGTGGAAAATGAGGAGGGTGTTCAAGTTCTGGTTACCCGTAGGCGGTTCCATGGGTACATGAGGAACAAATGCGGACAAACCGGGTGCAGGTAAGGATATTCCATGTCTCAAATGACCGAGATTTAAAGATGACAATTTGCGGAGATGGGGTTGTCGTAATAATTCCAAAATCAGATTAGACTCATTTAGGATGGAATTTATTCTATGTATGAGTTTTGGATTCGTCCAAGAGACAATGTTGATCAAGGGTATCAAATCTTCCTTTAGATATTTTCCTCGCAGTAGAATGAACTGTTGTAAAACAGAGGAGCGACCAGATCCACAAGTCCCTTCCACCAAATTTTTAGTAAAGCTGGCTGAATGTGTTTTGACCATGAATGTGTTCAAGTACGGTGACCAAATATACATTCAGAAGAAGGGAACTGCTATGGGAACTCGCATGGCTCCTTCATACGCCAATCTGTTCATGGCCAAATTGGAAAATGATTTCTTGGCATCAAGAGCGAAAACTCCCCTGTTGTGGAAGAGATTTATTGAGGACGTGTTTCTAATATGGCCACATGGCGAGGAGGAATTGCAGCTTTTCTTGACAGACATTAATTCACGATATTCAGTCACATTCACATGGTCATATTCTTCGATAGCCACAACATTTCTCGACGTCGACATCACACAACAAGAAGGGAGTTTCATCACCACTGTACATGTTAAAAACACGAATAACCAATTATACTTGCATCATGATAGCTGCCACCCTCCTCTCAAAAAACGATCTATCCCAAGATCGTTGTCCATACGTGGTCATCGAATCACCAACAAGAAAGAAAATCTGGAATCCTATCTTTCGGGCCTACAAAAAAAGCTGGTAGAAAGGGGCTATCCTGAGAAATTTGTGAAATACTGCTTAGTGCCAGCACATGTACAGTACACAGCAACACCCCAGGCTACCAAAGACCGAGTGCCACTTGTAACCACGTTTTTCTTTGGAGCTCAAAAATTAAATAGTGTACTTCGTGAGCTACAACCCATTCTGACATCCAACACGCAAACAAGAGACATTTTTCAAGGCACACCACAAGTAGCGTACCGACAAGCTAGAAACATTGGAGAAATTTTATCGCATCGGCATCCTCGAACAGAGACACAACAATCAGGCTTACATCCCTGCGGCCGACCCAGATGTAAACTCTGTAAACTCGTGATCGAAAGTGGTGAATTCACCTCGGTTAATACTCCACATTCCTACAAATGTGTGAATTCAGCAGAATGCCAATCAGCACTGTGCGTTTATCAGTTGCTTTGCCGAAAATGCGAGAGTAATCAAAAAAATTTTTATGTAGGCAAAGCATCACAGCTGAATCTGCGAGTAAATAACCACCGAGCCTCAGTCACCCACAATCGGCCACTCCCCATCAATGAACATGCAAGATCCCACGATGCATTATTTGATGAGTGTTTTCGAGTGAAAGTCCGCAAAAAGATGCCACCAGGATCCAATGACAGACAGCTCCACCAGTCAGAAAGGGCACACAAGTGGGTCCTAAAAGCAAACCAACATCCTGGCCTCAACATTAATGATTAAAATCAATATTACGGAAGCCAATCAACGGTCATCACATCTCCCTACCAACAAATCATCCCATCTCCCCATCAACATACAAATTAATTATTTTCATTTTCCTCTTACATTGTGGTCAAGATATCAATCGAAATATCAAAAACATCTTTTTTCTTTCTGTGTTCGCTATTACTTTTAAAAACAAATTATACAGGGTGTTTCAGGTCGTGACGGTCATAGGCCAGGAGAAGATTCTACGGAAAGTTTCTGATCGAAAATACCTCCTAGCAATTTTTTTTTTAACCCTTGGAAATGGTTATGAGTCCCTGTAATAAGGCATGTGAATTTTAGCCTGTAGTCCTAAAAGATGCGCCAAAATGTAAGCTTTCCAGCGATATAACCAGATTTCAAACTCCATGTAGTTTTCTGAGAGAAAATTGCTTTTCAAGTAAGAAAAATGTGGTTTTTGACTGGATACTCCGGTCTTTCATCATGCGTTGATTCGTCTGGTAAAAAGTATTAAATCATTAATACTAATCAATCATTAAAATTTTTACTGCAGATACTGTTCAAAATTCCCACCATTTAATCTATGACCCCTTTCTATCAATGAGCGACGCAGATTTGTACACAAGGGAGTCAGAGTCCGCTGGACTGTTCCAAAAAAAACCCTGTACTTACCATTGCTTTTATTCTAAATACAGATGAACCGAAATCCGCATTGTGATTAACAGACAGATACACGACACAGAATCAGCCTGAGGAAATACCATTTTATTGTTAACCCGCCTGTAAGGGAATCGCCGTTGATATTCCCTCAGAGCTTCACGGGCGTTTACATTTGTGTACCAATACACAAGCATCATGTCAGTGTATTCCACGTTGGTGAATGAAACAGGCATTGTACTGACGAGAACAACGAAAAGCAACTGATTATCACAGAGGTTTTTTCGTAAAAGCCCGGCGGACTCCTTCGTGTACAAATCTGTGTCGCTCATTGATAGAAGGGGGTCATAGATTGAATGGTGGACATTTTGAACAGTATCTACAGCAAGAATGTACAATTTATTAAAATGTTTCAATAATAATTTAATACTTTTTACCAGACGAACCAACGCATGATGAAAAACCGGAGTATCCAATCAAAAACCACGTTTTTCTTACTTGAAAAGCAATTTTCTCTCAGAAAACTACATGGAATTTGAAATCTGGTTACATCGCTGGAAAGCTTACATTTTGGCGCATCTTTTAGGACTACAGGCTAAAATTCACATGCCTTATTACAGGGACTCATAAGCGTTTGAAAAAAGTCGAGATTTCCACGATTTGACAATGTGTCCTTTTCAAGCTGATTATTTTAACCGTTTTGCCAGCTCAAAAAATTTGATTCTCCTCTAGAGTGATAGGAACTTAACGTTCTTTCCAATGGGGGGTTCAGATTTGAAATCGCACGCAAAATGTGGGAGATATGGCCGTTTTAATGCGGTAAGGTCGAAAAAACGATAAGTATCTTAAAATTGAAAAAAAAAACGCATTTCCAAGGGTTTAAAAAAAATTGGTAAGAGGCATTTTCGATCAGAAACTTTCCGTAGAATCTTCTCCTGGCCTATGACCGTCACAACCTGAAACACCCTGTATATAGTCAATTAATTTTGAAGAGAAATTTCACAAATAGAAGAAAGAGAGTAAGCCTGATATTTCGAATGTATTCTTGATCACAGATTTGGAGAGAAATAAATGTCTTGCAATTGGGAATATTGTAACCATGGCTTGGTTGGTTGTTTTGATTCTTGGATTTCAGTCGTTCAGGTTGAGGCCAGGTGTTCGATTTGCTCCAAGTAACAATCTCAGGGGTCTTTCGGATTGCTGGAGCAATCTATCATTAGCCGCATCCGGAAGCTTCTTTAGCGCTTCAATGCCAAAGCACTGGTCAAATGTTGCATCATGGGATGATGCGTGAGCTTTAACTGGGAGTGGCCGGCTTTGGTTCACAGACGCCCTATGGTTGTTCATGCGCAAATTGAGGGTCGTTGCTTTACCAACGTAGAATGCTTCGGTGCACTTCTTGCATACTAGTTAGTAAATACACTTTTTGGACTGGCACTCTTCTGAACCTCGACACTTATAAGTGTACGTGGTGTAGGCAGAGGAGAAGTCCTGACCCTCAATTACCAATGCACACAGCTTGCATCTTGCACGTTGACATGGTCGTAGGAATTGTTGGGGCAGCTCGGAGGACGGCAACCAAGGATGGAGATGCGAAAGGATCTCCCCCATGTTTTTTCCTTGCCTAAAAGTCACTCGAGGTTTTTCTGTAAAAACATCAAGTGTTTGTAAACTTGAGGACAAGATAGGGTGTAGCTCACGGAGGATGCCATTTAGCTTTTGAACCCCAAAGAAAAAAGTTGGGACCAACGGAACATGGTTTGTGTGTGCTGTTGGTTTCTGTTGGTATACAGCACGTGCTGGAACCATCCTGTCTGCTAAAAATTTTGCTGGGTAACCCTTCTCCATCAGCTTATCTCGAACAGACGAAAGGTAACCATCTAGCTTCTCCCGTTTGTTGCAAATTCGATGGCCTCTAATTGACAAGGATCTTGGGATTGGACGCTTGGTATGAGGGGGGTGGCAACTATCATAGTGCAGGTATACCTGCTTGTTAGTAGATTTTACGTGCACTGCCGTTGTGAACACCCCTTCCTCTAATGTGACGTCCACATCGAGAAAGGTTGCTTGGGATGCTGAGAAAGACGAGGTAAATGTCACTGAGTACTTTAAATTGAGTTCGCTTAGAAAAAGTTGAAGTTCCTCTTGACCATGCGTCCATATAAGAAAGATGTCATCTATGAAACGCTTTCATAGAAGTGGGGTCTTCTCCCTGTTTGACAAGAAGTTGTTCTCCAGGTTTGCCATAAACAGATTAGCATACGATGGCGCCATTCGATTCCCCATTGCAGTTCCTCTCTTCTGAAGGTATAGTTGGTTGCCGAATTTGAAAACATTCATCGTTAAAACATATTCAGCCAACTTCACCAAAAATCTTGTGGATGGTGTGTGTGGTTCAGGAGGATTTTGAATGTTACTTACAGGCTTACTCTCTATCTTCCATTTGTGAAATGTCTCTTCAAAATTAATTGACCATATAGTTCAGTAGATATATATATATATATATATATATATATATATATATATATATATATATATATATATATATATATATATATATATATAAATGTACAAAATTTTTTTAGCAACAACAATTCACATCACAATACTAATTTTTATATTTCGGCTTTTAGCCTTTTTCAAAGTACTTACGAGAAAAATAACTGTAATGGGAAATTTTGACGTTGATGTGGAAAGATTGTTTGGCGTGGAGAAATGTTGCCTTGCTAATGTTTAAATATTCAGTCCTGGAGGATCGTACGCACCCAACACATTGCTATGTGCTTTCTCCGAGTGAAGCAGCATAATTTTGTTTTCTTCAGGTATCATTTTCTTGAGAATTTTGATGCCAAAACACTCATCGAATGTTTCGCCATGGGCTGTGGCATGACGGCTCACAGGCAAATCGGCGTTCCTCCCGACAACTGATGCCCTGTGGTTGTTGACTCTGAGATTTAGAGCTGTCTCAGCCTTGCCAACGTAAAATGCAGGACATTTCTTACATGTCAACTCGTACACACACATTGGTGTTTGGCATTCAGCCGATCCTTTGCATCTGTACGAGTTGGGGTTGTTGGCCGATGAGAACAGCTCGTCCTCGACAACTATGGGGCAAACTTTACACCGTCTCTTGCCACAAGGGTGTGGACCTCTTGCAGGTGGTGTTGCTCTCTCCGATTGACGAGGCCTGTCGATAGGACATTGACAGTACTTCTGGGAAAACTTTTTTTGTGGTCGAATTAGCCGAGAGGAGTGGGTAGAGTGGGTATCTTTTAGAATTTGGTTCATCTTCTCAATGCCGAAAAAGAATGTGGTTGTCAGGAAAACTTTATCCTTCGTGTTTCGTGGTGTAGGATGGTGTTCAACGTGAGAAGGGATAATTTTTTGTTTAACCACTTTTGTAGGGTATCCTCTTGTCAGCAGCTTGTTCTCCAAGTTTTTTAGGTACGCTTCTCTGTCACGTGTCTCACTACATATGCGATGACCCCTCGGTGAAAGTGCTCTTGGAATGGACTGTTTTGTGTGGCGAGGGTGGCAGCTGTCGTAATGTAAATATCATTGCTTGTTTGTGGCTTTTGTGTGTATTGAGGTGGCGAGTCTACCATCTGTTAATTTGATGTTCACATCGAGGAATGTGGCTTCTGAAGTCGAGTGTGTCCACGTAAATTTGACTGAAAATTGTGAATTTAAATCCCTTAGGAATTCCTCTAGCGTTTCTTCCCCATGAGTCCAAATAAAAAATATGTCATCAATGAATCGCTTCCGAATTATAGGCTGAAGTGTGCGTGATGAGAGAAAATTTTGCTCTAAATGGGCCATGAACAAATTCGCATATGATGGCGCCATTCTTGTACCCATGGCAGTGCCATGTTGTTGGAGGAAAAGCTTGTCTTCAAATTTAAACACATTTTTAGTTAGAACGAAATTTGCCAAACCTTTTATAAATGATGTTGATGGATTGTGTGGTGGTTCTCTCAAATTTAAAAAATGTGTCATCGCTGCCAATCCTTGTTCATGCGGGATTTCCGTGTACAAAGAGCACACATCAACTGATACCAGCATCATTGGATGTTCATTCTCTGTTGGTAATTGCAGTTCGTGGAGAATCCCCAAAAAGTGATTGGTATCTTTCACATAAGATGGCTGGTTTTTCACGAGAGGCTGTAGGTTATAATCAACATATGCTGACAGTCTCTCTGTGATACAGCCAAAGCTCGCCACAATTGGTCGCCCTGGAGGTAAGCGGTCTGGAAGAGAATATTCCTGATGGATCTTCGGAAGGATATAGAATTCAGAGCACCGAGGGTTGTCCGGGACCAATCCTTGAACATCTGTCGCAGATAAATTTTCTGTTTGTTTGTTTTGTTTTATGAATATTTTAATTTCCTTTAAAAATGTTTGTGTAGGGTCAGTGTTCAGTTCCTTATAAAATCGCTCATCAGAGAGATGTAGAAGTGCCTCTCTCTGATAATCAATTGTGTTCATCACAACCACCGTAGATCCTTTGTCAGCTGGCATGATTTTTATTTGTTCGTCCCGTTTGATAGTGTTTAGGGCTCTATGTTCTTCTGCCGTCATGTTATCTTTCGGAGTCAGTGAATTGAGGAAGGTTAATTGTGTGTGTACGAGTTGGGAAATGAATTGTTCTAAAGGGTGCGAGGGTGGGAAATGTGGAGGGTCAAATTCGGAGGGTGCTTTAAATTTTTCTAGTGAGGGGTGAAGTGTGTTAGTAGGTGTAGATGCAGCAGGGTTCTCCGACGCTATCACTTCCAAGTAGTATTTTAGTCTTAACTTTCTGCAGAATACCTGAATATCTTCGTGAAGCTGGATGTGATCTACACGTGGGGTTGGCGTGAATGTTAGTCCTTTCGACAATACTTTGACCTCCGTAAGTGTCAGACCTCTGGATGAAAGATTACACACTGCATTCACATCATCTACCATCCTAACTGGGTTCAGTGAACTGTTCCATTCGGTTAGTTGAGTGATTTCTGGATTGCGATGATCTGTTGTGTCTAGAGTTCCTCTTGCTGGTGCTTGAGGATCAACGCAGGGCCGAGAGTCAGGGAGAGTCTGTGACATTGTTACGTATCCATAACGCCCTATTCTGCTGACTGCGTTCAGCGAAGGGATATAACCACCGCGTCTCTCCGAGAGCGGCAGTCTTATTTGTAATCTCGTTGTGCGTGCCTCGTCCGTTTGTCCGCTGTAATAAAAATTGTTCTTTCCAGTTGGAATCTCAGTGTTGTTTTTTAAAAACTCTCACAAGACGAAGGAAACCATAATTGGCGCATTTCGGTAGGACGGTTTTGTGATTTATTCGACTCGATTTGGCTTATAAAATTTCGGTTACTCGCCCTGTTCCGAAGAAGCATCGCCGCGTCGGATAATCCTCGCCGTCCAGTGACTCGAACCTGAGATACGAACTTGTGAGAAGAACTGTGGAGTGACCAAGTGCACGATTCGACCACCAAGGACCACCCACGACAATCAGCGCAAATCGGATATTCCAATACGAGGTATACTACACACGAGACTACTTTTTGACTCCCGTATTCTTTGGGGAAAGTTAGTACCTATAAAGTTACGGTGAAGATTTCACGCCCCGAAATCTTTGGATTCTGCCCTGAAATCCATTAAATCCTAGTTTCCACTCTGCCCTGAGTACCTAGGTCAATCCCGCCCGATTGTAGTTTTAAGGAAAATAAGAAAAGAAAATCAAAGAAAATCAAAATAAATAAAAAAAAAAAAAAAAAAAAAAAAAAAAGAAAATCAAATTAAATAATAATAAACAAACAAAAAAAATTTTTTTTTTTTTTTCAAGAAATAACACACGAAAATAATTTACTGCTATCGAAGAAGTTAGAAGAAGAACCAAATTAATTTCACCAACGAAGTGTACCGCCTTTGAATCTCTTCGTTCAAACAACCTAGCTTATCTCCTTGAGATCACATTACATCCGCTCCGTCCGCGAGATTGCAAGCCCTTTAAAACTCAACGAAGACACCTTCAAGACATCGTTCGTACCCCAGTAGGATAAGATTAAGCTAGCTACATATTTTCCTCTCTTCTCTCTCTAAACATTTTTTCCTTTCATTTTTCAAGTTACAATTTTGTTTTGTTTTGTGTATTGTGTAATTTGTTGTGACCATATAACCTGTGTAATTTCCTAAATTTCAGCAATTTTCGGTTGTGTAAAGATCGTCCAAATCTTCCAAAATTCCTAAAGTAACTAAACCCGGGACTCTTACCTTAACTGGATCGGAAGTCTCCCTTTTCCATATCAAATCCCAGAGATGAATCCCGAAGAAACCCCTGCTTCCTCTCCTCCTAGTGGAATCCCGACTGAACCCCAAGTCCCCGTCCTGAGAGATTCCCATTTTAACCTACTACCCGAATTTAACTCTGCCGACCCTCTAGCATTGACCCGGTTCATAAGTGTGTGTGATAAGCTATTCGCCTTTTATCATGACCCTCTAGGCCGAAACCCATTACAAAACGAACTACTTTTTGAGGGCATTTTAAGCAGGATAAAAGGGGAAGCCGCACGGAAGGTGTTCGCGCAAAACCCGCAGGATTGGCCCAGCTTAAGGGAGGTCCTGAATCAAGCCTACGCAGATCGTAGGGATATTTATACCCTTACCCTCGACCTGGCACGCTTGAGCCAAAGACAAACAGAAAATTGTTTTGAATTTTATGCCCGGCTCGAAACACTTCTTAATAGTGCCATCGCCGTTCTTCAGAAGGAGCGAAGCTCCACGGATCGGATAGATTTTGTGCAGAATCTGGCACTAAGGATTTTTATTTCGGGTCTGACTGACCAAATTGGCTCCTTGATTCGGGCCAGGAACCCCCAGAGTCTTCCTGAATGTATGGCGATCTTAACAAACGAATTCCAGTATCGCGCGAAAACAAGAGCGATCAATCCACAAAAACCTGGAACAAATGTCCCACCAGCTAGACCCCAAACTCAAAATTCAAACCATAACCCTTACCCCAGACCTTTTACCCCTTACCGACCCTCTCCCCAGAACTTTTCCCGACCCCCGTTCTCAAGACCACCACCCCCTATCTCTCGACAAAATAGCAACCAATCCTTCCAGAGATACCCCACGAGCCCATTTAACAATTTTCGGGGTAACCAAAACCCCCAAACTCGCCCTGTGACCCAAACCAGAGAATCGCCTCGAAACAACTTTAATTTAGAAGTAAGCGAACCGGAACCTAACCAAATCCAGGAAACCGAAAACAAAACAGGCTACTTCATATACGACCCCGTCCTCCAAGCCCCCGTCTATTATGACGCGAATGCTATTCAGGCCCTTGGAGATTTATCTTTAGTGGACCAAAGTGACCCCGAACAATCTGAAAATCATTTTTTAGGGCAAACCACGGACCCAGAAAATCATTTTTTAGAGGAAACCCCGAACCTAGACGAACAAGTCCCCCAATGATTGCTCCCTTAAAAATACAAGATGTACCCCAAATAACCCAAAATTCGACCCCTATCACATTATCCAAAGAAAATGCTCCCCAAAACTCGAAATCAAAAATTTTACAAGAACCTCCTGAACTAATTGAATTAAATCATATCGGAAATCATCTCCCATTCATCAGATGCCCGAAAACTGGCATGAAATTCCTAGTAGACACAGGTTCTACCCGAAGCTTCATTCTTTCAGAAGTTGCTCTTAAATTCTTCCGGAAAAAGATCAGTCTGGCTTCGGGTACAGTCAGCACAGCTCATGGGTCCTCCGAAATAACTCACATGGCCACGTTACCTTGTGGAGAATTGTTCAACTGTAAACGCCTAAATCTCCACTTCCGAATCTTCGATTTCCATGACAAATTCCAAGCTCTCCTAGGTCTTGATAACCTATGTAAACTTAATGCTTCCGTCGATCTACGCAACCACCTTTTGCGTACTCCAACTATCAACCTACCCCTATATTTTTCCGATGGACCCTTATATCCAGAAGGTAGTGCTCAATCGTTTCTCATTGATGCCAGGTCCATACAGCAAGTCCAGGTGGACATTGGGAACGTCGACGATGGCGAAGCCCTAGTCGATGCTATCAATTTCCCTGGCCTGCAAATTCCGTCTTGTATTGTTAAAGTGAAGAATGGGAAAGCCTTTGTACATGTCACCAACTTAGAAGAAGAGCCAGTCAGTCTACACCTCACTCACCCTCTCCATGCCGAGCCAGTACCCAAAAATCAGTTTCAAGATGATCAACCCCCTGTCAATCTCAACAATTATAATTCATCCCCCCGGTCAAAAAATCGTTGGGTCGATTATTCGAAATTCAGGCTTGACCACCTAAATTCAGAGGAACTCAAGGCGATCAAAAATTTAATTCACGACTATGCCGATCTCTTCCATGAGGACGAAGGTCCCTTAACCTTCGCGAATGAGGTAAAACACCACATCCGCACAAAGGATGAGATACCCATATTTGTTAAACCTTACCGGTATCCTCATGTCTATAAACAGGAAGTGAATAAACAAGTTGAAAAACTTTTGGCCCAAAAGATCATACGGCCATCCAATTCTCCCTACAACGCCCCCTTGTGGATTGTCCCGAAGAAAATGGATGCCTCGGGAAAACCCCGCTTCCGCCTAGTAATAGACTTTAGAAAATTGAACGAATCCACAATTTCGGACCGATTCCCCCTCCCAAACATTTCAGAACTATTAGACAAGTTAGGCCGCTGTAATTACTTTTCCACTCTGGATTTAGCCCAAGGGTTCCATCAGATTGAGCTCGACGAAGAGTCAATTCCAAAGACTGCTTTCTCGACTGACACCCAACACTATGAATATCTTCGGATGCCGTTTGGACTGTCAAACGCCCCTGCCACTTTCCAGCGAATGATGAATAATTGTCTAAGAGGCCTAAATAATGAGATCTGTCTGGTTTACTTAGACGATATCCTTCTATATTCAGTAAGCCTACAGGAACATGTGTGCCACTTGCGCAAGGTTTTTGACCGCCTCCGTCAGGCCAACCTAAAAATCCAGCCTGATAAGACCGAATTCCTTAAAAAGGAATTAGCGTACCTAGGTCACGTCATCACTCCTGAAGGCGTCAAACCAAATCCTGACAAGATCAAGGCGATTGAGAAATTCCCAATTCCCCGTACCCGAACGGAAATCAAAAGGTTCTTAGGCATGCTCGGCTATTACCGAAGGTTCATTAACGGCTTTGCCACCCTTACCAAACCCCTAACTTCAGCCCTAAAGAAAAATGGGAAAATTACATCCTTTTCCCCCGAGTTCGAGAAAAGTTTTAAAACTTGCACAACTCTCCTGTGCAACGACCCCATCCTGAGATACCCAAATTTCGAGAAACCTTTCCGAGTAACTTGTGACGCCAGTGATGTTGCAACAGGAGCGGTACTTAGTCAAGACTTTGACGGCGCCGACCTTCCTATTGCTTACACAAGTAGAACACTGTCGGAATCGGAAAGAAGGTATGCAACCAATGAAAAAGAGCTTCTCGCGGTACTGGATGCCCTTAAGGCCTTCCGCCATTATCTTTATGGCCAAAAATTTCAGTTATTCACCGATCACAAGCCGTTGCAATGGCTTTTCGCAATGAAAGACCCAAATTCGAAATTGTATAGGAGGAGACTAAAGATCAGTGATTTTAACTTTGATATTCATTACAAGCCTGGTATCCGATACGTCAGCTCCTAGCCCTAGGTCACCCATTAGCTTTCAAGAACTAATCGAAAACGTCCCTATAGAGCTAATGAATCCCGTGGGAGATAACGACCCTGTTCCAGATGTAGAACTAGATAGACTCATAGAGACCCCTGTTACTTATTTATTTATTTATTTATTTATTTATTTACTTACGGGCAAGCCCAATACATAATACAAAAAATACAGCAGTCTGCATGTAGGTAATATAATAAATCTAAAGAACAGAAAAAAAATAATGAACATTTGAAGAAGAAAAAAAAGAAAAATATATACATAACTGAATTCACTTAATTAAAAATAACAGGGGAGGTCTGGACAATCTTCTTTAGAGATGGGAGGGAAGAATGAAAAAAATCAAAGTCGGGGTATAAAGATAACATAAGGTTGGCACTTCTAGGTATTCTATTGAGGGGATGATTTCTATGGTAGTTCGTGGGGGAGAATGGAACAGTGAAAAGTAAGGGCGACCGTGCAGCAATCCGAGGGATGTGGATGTGGATTCTTGAGAGAAGGGATGGGGAGTCAACTTCATTGTTCAGCAGCTTGTACAAGAAAGTGAGGTCAGCGGAAATACGGCGTCTCTCCAGTGTACCCAAATTACATTTACGCCGCAAATGTTCGTAGTCGACTTCTACGGATGGGATGCCAAGTTTGTAGGCCACATACCTCAAAAACTTATTTTGTACCCGCTCCAGCCGATATCTGTGGGAAGCGTACGCTGGTGACCAGACTATACAAGCATACTCCAAGATAGGAAGGATTAAGGCCTTGTACAGGGTCAAAATAGCTGGAATGCTTGTAAATTCGCGACAGTTCCTCTTTAAAAAACCCAGTTTCTTCATGGCCTTGCTTGCAAGGGTCTCAATGTGGCCAGAGAAACAAAAATGCTGGTCAATGGTCACTCCCAGGTCCGACAACACGAAAGATCGACGAAGTTGCTCGTTACCGAGAACGTAACTGGAGATTATTGGCTGAGTCCGACGGTGAAAGCTTATAACGGAACATTTAGCTGGGTTCAAGAATAGGTGGTTCGTCGCACACCATACCTCAAGCCGTATGATAGCGTCCTGAAGAGCATCGCAATCCGATTGAGTTTGAACATGGCAGAACAACTTAAGGTCATCGGCAAATAGGAGACATTTTACACTAGGTCCAAAGATCTTAGTTACGCTGTTAATCATAAGGAGGAAACAAAGCGGTCCCAAATGGCTACCCTGTGGGATTCCCGATGACGCCTCGAAAGGTGAAGATAAAGTGCCCCTAACACGGACCACGAGCTGTCGGCCAATTAAATAGCTCCGAATCCACTCCAGAAGGGACCCATGCAGACCCAAGGAACTCAGAAGCGTTAGTAAATGTAAGTGGGATAATTTATCAAAGGCCTTAGCGTAATCCGTCGAGATGACATCGGTCTGGTGGCCAAGTAGAAGACTATTCATCACAAAGTCCTGTAGCTCCAACAGGTTGGAAGTTGTTGAACGACCACGGATAAACCCATGCTGTTCGGGTGCCAAAAAACCAGAGAACTCCCTCGAAAGACGCCCCACCACTAGGCTCTCAAGTAGCTTCGGCATCGATGACAAAGAGCATACTGGACGGTAATGATTGATGAAGCGCTTATCACCAGCTTTGTGAATTGGTGTAATGAATGAAGACTTCCACCTGGAAGGAAAACACCCAGACTCCAATGATTTATTGAAGAGAAGTGTAAGTGGTGCTGATAGTCCGGATGAACATTCCCTCAACAAAATGGGTGGAACGCCATCAGGGCCCATGCCTTTTCTTATGTCAAGACTCGCTAGAGCAGAGGAAACCTGTTCCTGAGAGACCTGGAGAGAACCCAGAGAAACGACCTCCTGCAATGGGTACAATGGTGCTGTAAGTGCTGGGGGATCATAAACGGATGAAAAATGCTGGGCGAACAGGTTCGAAATACTTTCAGGATCAGATGCTTGAATATTGTCCAAAAACATATGTGATGGAAAATCATTACCACCTTCTGAGTAGTTGAAATAATTCCAGAAGGATTTGATGTCGTTAACGATAGCCTCTTGAACAGAAACTAGGTAACCATCGTATAACACCCCAGATCTAGCCTTGCATTTGCTTCGGAGGTCCGAGAAGAGATTGTAATCTGCGCTGCATCCTGAAATCTTCCAACGAGCATGAGCAGTTAGCTTCTGCTGAGTGAGAGACACCAGTTCCTTGTCGAACCACTTGGGAAAAGAAGGAGAAAAATTTGATATTTTAGGAACGTACATGTCGATAGCCTTGTAGATTGTCTCATAGAAACCCTCTAGGGCCTCTTCGATTGGTCGCGATTGTAATTCACTCCAACAGATTGAATCTAAATACTTATTCATACTACTGTTACAGCCGAAAATGAGGATCGAGCCATTGAGGAAATATTAGCAGCATTTTCGCGCTCTAGACATGGGCAAGAAAATGACAACCAATCCATGGACGTCCACACTAACACACAAACCCCATCCGTAACCACCTCCGTTCAACCCATCCCTTCCACCTCAGCACCTGCCACTCAACCAATGGACGTACAAACTGACACGCACGCCCCTTCAATCCGACCAATGACTATTCCTATCAAGGAC